>NJDD01004787.1:117403-153773 GCA_002245505.1 Calephelis nemesis | reverse complement strand
TGACTGTTTTACTACCATGACTCGGGCGTAAGGTAGAAGATGTAAGTTTACATCTTAGTCAAAATTTGTGGTTTGGCTGTTTTACTACCATGACATGGGCATAAGGTAGAAGAAGTAAGTTTACATCTCAGTCAAAATTTGTGGTTTGACTGTTTTACTACCATGACATGGACGTAAGTTAAAAGATGTAAGTTTACATCTCAGTCAAAATTTGTGGTTTGGCTGTTTTACTACCATGACATGGGCATAAGGTAGAAGATGTAAGTTTACATCTCAGTCAAAATGTGTGGTTTGGCTGTTTTACTACCATGACATGGGCGTAAGGTAGAAGATGTAAGTTTACATCTCAGTCAAAATGTGTGGTTTGGCTGTTTTACTACCATGACTCGGGCGTAAGGTAGAAGATGTAAGTTTACATCTCAGTCAAAATGTGTGGTTTGACTGTTTTAATACCATGACATGGGCGTAAGGTGAAAGATGTATTCACTGAATATTTTTTTTAATATACTGTTATTTATAGCATAGTTCTCCTAGTGACAAAACGGCTTAGCGACATATTTTGACTAAGGTTTAAGGTTTGCGAAGTTACAGCTTGTAGAGTCAGAACGCTTAGAGTGAGACGCTTGGCTCTACAAAGCTAGCTTTTTCACCGCGCGAGCAACATATGCTTTCGACTTGGCAACTTTTTACATGAAACATTTTCGGTAGGTAGGTATTATTGTAAGTGCTGTTTGCCTTTATCATTTTTAATTTTCCTAGTTGTTTTCGCTATAGAAACCTTCCTTGTGTCTTATCGAAAACATGTAAAAAATAGACTGTCTCCCTTTGTCATCAAGGGAAATATAAATTCATATATGTACAAGATATCAGATTATTGACTTAGTATTACGATGGACGAGGTAGTTTCTACATACTAGATGATAGTAGACGTACTAGTATGGTGCAGTGTAGCTTAAGTAGTCAATATACGCGGTGCTACACCAAAGTCCGAACTTAATTCTCACTAGCCCCCCTGCCTACGTTTCTAACAGTAATAATACAGACAAAAATTCCATGAAACCTTGATAACTTAGCTAAAAAGCCTTAAGGGTTCTGCGAAATCTAGTTTAAGAACCACTGATCTGAAACATACTTGTTTTATTATTCCAATCATGTTAAGTGCAGTTCCGAAGCGAGTCAGAGGGTAGTTAAAGTAGTATATTACAGTACAACTACAGATTGAAACAGAAATACGGGCTACTATTTGAATATGTGTATCTCTTGACTTGGGAATAACATATTTTTTCGTTAAAATAACTCTTGCATGGAGTAGCTTTTTATTTAGTGATGTTTGTACAGGAAACACTTTATCGACAATTCTAAGAAATGAGAGGTTGGATATGTAAATATTCAGTTTGATATTACTATTACGAGATTTTGTCTTATTTTTATTTGTTTATGTTCAGCGTTTATCTCTCTGTCTCTAAGAAGGAGTTTGTGTACATAATTGTGTGACTTTTGATGAGAATGAAAAAAAATCCTGATCTAAAGCAATACAAGTTGCAAATCTGACCCTTCATGAATGTCATCGAGGCCAATTAGCCCTTAAGCAAGGTTGTGCTCACGACCTTCCGAAAATAACAACGCGAAGTATGAATTCGGTAATGTTTTTAGAGTGCCTTCATACAACGGAAATGTATGACGCCATAATTAATTGTATTTTATTTTTTTATACAGTTTATAACTCCATGCGGGCAAAGCAGAGTAAAAACAAAACCTGACCATCATCATACTATCCATTTCAACAGATCGTGAAATTGTGATCTGCGCTTCTTGTAAAAGGTCGTTATTATGTGTTACCAACTTGAAGTTGGAATGCCAAACCTCCAGTATAAATAAGTTAACCGGCTATTCAACTTCATAAACCAAAAAAAGGGTCAGTG
This sequence comes from Calephelis nemesis, assembly GCA_002245505.1. Taxonomy (NCBI): domain Eukaryota; kingdom Metazoa; phylum Arthropoda; class Insecta; order Lepidoptera; family Riodinidae; genus Calephelis; species Calephelis nemesis. The sequence goes on along the minus strand of NJDD01004787.1, from coordinate 151,851 downwards.
TTGAGCACTGACTTTATGGAGGCAGAAAAAGGTTTTTTTTTAGAAAAAGGTAAGACGATGTCGAGAGTATTCACAATACTCTACTATCTTCACATTCACTGTGCTAGAGCGAAGAAATTAACAACTTCGAAAACTGTTTAGCTTTAAAACTCTGACAACAAATACAAACACAGCTAGAATATTATCGAAACAGCTGTTTAAGTTTTGGTAAATTTCGAAATAGACCAGAGTCATAAACTTTGCTAAGTTCTCACAAACGATTGTTCTGATACGATTTTTATATATTTATCTCTAATTTCGAGTATGTTACATATGGATCATAAGGTTCACGTTGATATTAATTTTTTAGAATTACAACGGTCATCTTATAGGTACGCAAACTATGACAAAAGCAATTAGTATACAAAAAGGCATCCATCAGTAAATAATAAAAAAATAAAAAAGGTATCTTCATATTCCCGAAGGAGTAGGCAGAGGCACTACCAGGGCACCCACGACTAACCGAAGACACTAATTCCCACAATGTGATAAGTGGCAAGCCTATCGCCAACCGGGCACATATCTTATCCCGGACAACGTTATTTTTATTAGAAAATTGAAAATATATATTTTCCTTTTTTTTCTTGTTGCCAGATCCGAGGTTCCAGCCCGGGCCTCAACAAGTCAATCCGACGCCGAACCGTTAGACCACAAAGGCGAATATTATTGTGATTTAAACCTGGTCCATCAAAACGTTCATGGTATAATGGGTAAAGTTAAAAAAGTGTAGTTGTTTATGAGGTGTAACAATATCGATATCTATACATAGTATAAAGCAAAGTCGCTTTCCGCGTCTGTCTGTATGTATGTATGCTTATATCTTTAAAACTACGCAACGGATTTTGATGCGGTTTTTTTTAAATAGGTAGAGTGATTCAAGAGGAAGTTTTATATGTATAATAACATGTTTCATATATTAGAGAACCACTGATAATTTCAAGATTTCTAATGCGAAGTCGTAAATAAATAAATTTTTTTGCGCTTTCATTGCAAACGCTGGCTGAACTCTACGAGATAGATCAAAATAATGTACTAAGTATTGTTTACCTTAAAAAGGTCTACAAAAAATCCGCGATGGTATATGTTTATCTCTTAGGGATAACTTACAATAACCAATTTTTATCCTTTACTTTTTACGAAAAATAATGGCTTATTTACGAAGCGATTTAAAGCAATACAGCATAAATCCTTATCTAATTAAGTATCTTAAATTAATTTCACATTTTATATAGAACAATATAGCCCTTTACAGCATGTAAATTAAAGTAATAGTTTCGGAGATATTACAGGTTTAAAATATAGGGACATCGCGGTTGCGGCGTTACCGGCTGGCCGGCTGGTACTTTGAATTAATGCTTTTTAGTACAAGTGATGAAACACGTATTTCAGGATTTTTCGAAATTCACCCCCATTGGGGGTTAAAGGGGGTGGATAAGTTTGTATAGGAAATTTAATTCTATTGAAATATTTTGCGTGACACTGAAATAATGCTCTGCAATACAAATTATGAGATACATATCTAAGCGTTTTTTGAAAATCAACCCCTATGAGGGTGAACGGGGGTGGCACAATTTGCGTAGGAAAAATATTTAACAGTAATTTGTACCATAAGTCCTAATATTATAAATGCGAAAGTAACTCTGTCTGTCTGTCTGTTACACTTTCACGCCTAAACCAGTGAACCAATTTTGATGAAATTTGGTACAGAGATAGGATGATTCTTAGGAACAACATAGGCTACTTTTTGTTGCAAAAAAATAGGGGAGAATGGGTAAAAAGAGGGGATGAATGTACATATGGAAATTCGTCATTTTTTAAGTTGTAACAGTGAAACTTTGTATTTAGACACTTTATGATAAACGAAAGAACATAGGCTACTTTTTATAGCAAAAAAATGGGGGAGAGTGGGTAAATGACTGTTCACATGTAAATTCGCCATTTTTGCAGTTGTAACAGTGACACTTTGTATTTAAACACTTTATGATAAACGAAAGAATATAGGCTTCTTTTTATCATTAAAAAATGAGGGAGAATGGGTAAAAATAGGTAATGAATGTTCGTATGGAAATCGTTTTTTGTTTAAAAGGATATATTTCAGAGGTAGTCCTATGGTCACCAGGTGAGGATCTGATGATGAAATCCTGGGGAAAGCGAGGGAAACTCTAAAAAATGTTGGCAAGAATAGTGTTTTTGTGGATTATGATCACTTGCTACCAGGTGAGCCGCTAATTTCTCTTTATTGTGCAATTCTGATGAATCTCGAAGATTTTTAGCAATATGCGTAAATGCAATGATTGTTTTTAAATGACGTCGTTTGGACTAGGTAGACACATCATTATCCCAAGATGTTCTCCCACATTTTTCTGTGCAAGGTCAAATTTATCACAGAATCGGTTCATACTAATAATATTAAAAAGCTGAAGAGTTTAATTTTGTTGCTACAATTTCTAGATGTGAGTTTCTGAAGATATCCCCGAAGGGTTAGTTCTGCCTAACTGCACAACCAGAGCACTCACGACTAGCCGAAGACATTAAGTCCCATAATGTGGTAGTTGACTGTAGCCGGGCACTTATCCAATCCCGGGCAAGTGGCAACGTTACTTTTAGTAGAAAATTGAAACTTCACATTTTTTATTTGGTTTTTTTTGTTGCCCGGACCGAAAATAGAATCCAAGATCTCAAGAAGTAATTTCGAAGACGGACGGTTAGACCTCAGAGACGATATGCATATTTCTAAAATTTCGAATTTAATTTTATTTCAAAGGATTAACTAATCTAATTTCACAGGATTTGCCGAAGTGCAGATAAAACTGTAAACAAAATAACGTATTCCTACGATTTATCTGAGGTGAAATTAGAAAAGAGAAAGTGTATGTTCAGTTTTGACGGCAAAATTGCTGAAATGATTTAATATTTACAAAAAAAAAGATGAAACTTTGGATAGCGATATAGGCTGTATTTCATTTAAAAATTTTAACGAGCAGTGTTGGAAAGCTAAATATCAAATTAGTAGACTACGCGGGCGAAGCCGCGGGTAACAGCTAGTATTATATATAACAAAACATTGGTTTAAAAGCCATCAGATCATGTTCAGCTTCAATAATCACCAGGTAGCTAGCTCATTCAACAGAGCAACAATAATACATGGTGGTAAAATTGTTAAATTTTGTTTCAACATTCGCATTTGTAATCGGGTTACTTTAAAAAATATCGTATCACATCACTAAAGTTTCATTAGTATGAAAAATGGAGTAGGAGTGTACAGCGCTCAAATAAATTTAGCAATATTAAGCGACTGTGTTTTGCAGATACAGATAACCGTATTTTTGTGACCGCACTATACGCAAGGGCCGGGACTGCGGTATTTTATTTTTACTGCTTTTGACCAAATGAATAGCGAGAATGATATTTTTTTTGAAGGTGTTAGAATCAAATTTTAATCAGTCAATAAGTCGATATTTTTATACAAAATTGTGGCTTAATGATAGATTAAATGTTAATTTTAAATGTAATAATCCGGCCGTTATTTGTAAAAATATTAAATTGGTATAATTTATTATTTCGTATTAATTTATTATTTCCTATTGCTTAAATTGTTATCTTTAGGAAGCAGTCTGTTCTAGGAATAATCTTGCTCTTAGTATAATTGTATGTACTAAGGCTATTTTATGTGAAATAATAAAATAAATTAAAGTTAATTTCTAAAAACCGATAATATTAAAATTTTAACCTCCGACGAGGCTTAAAACTTCCAGAACGCGACTAACAAGCTTACCTAACCCAATAACTTGCTCAACTGCGAAGTAATCTACGGCAGCTCTGCCAATTAACCTTTATGACTGGCCCAGATCAATTTTAACTTCCATCAAAGAGCTTTTGAACGAAATGTAAAAATATTTTTATTGTAAAATTACGAGGCAACTGAGCTTTTTTTCATTTTGCAGGTAAATTGGAACCGTGATATAATAAATAGGTTTGACTTAATAATACAAAAAAAGTAGTAAAAAAGTTTTTTTTTTTTATAAGATAGCAAACGAGAATAAAGATCTCCTTTTTTTTGTTAATGGAAGGCAAACAAGCAGACGGTTTTCTTGATGGTTAGAAATTCACGCCGCCTAGAGACACCAAAGGTGGTAATGGTGCGTTGCCAACCTTAGGCCGCGATGTTAGGCTTCAATCGAAATTAAGTTTACCGGCTACGTTACTCTCCGAACCGGAACACGTCAACGGCAAGCATTGGACGGTACCAATTGGGGCGAGTCGCTGTGAAACTTTACCATCTAGTCAGATGTCACGGTGCTAGTGACCGTGAGCCTATGCTCGCCTTTTACGAGCTGCCTGGCAGGAAGGCAGATGGTCTTTTCTGCAAAGGAGCCCGGACCAACACAGGGGAAACCCCGGAAAAAAACACCTGGTGATGTTTTATAGATGCGTCGTCTTATGGTCTATGTACTTGGGTACCAGTGCTCATCTACCGGCTACGCTACCCTCCAGACCGGAACATGATCGTGACATATGTGGCACAAACAGATTAGGCAGGCAAGTTTCAGCACAGTGGTCTTGTTAGTAATGGGGTACCCATTTAACGTTTTCTCGCCTCCTATGACCCTGGCAAGAAGGCAAATGGTTATTGGTAAATATTGGTAATAAATGGTAATATATTACTACACAGGTGAAAAAGAAGAGAGAAAGTGAAATATTCCGTTTCTTGTGCTTACAAATAGGAAAGTCCTTCAATAAATCACAAGAAAATTGCTTATACAAAAGGGTGCGTAGGGTTGCCATAATGACGTTTAAAAACACTATATATAAAATAATTCATAAAATAAGATTTTTTAAAGCAAGTAACTTACGTAACTAGAATATTAATAAAAAAAAAAACAAATATATAAATAATGTAATAAATAATAATGTAATAATTTGTATATACAAATGGATTATTAAATTAAGTATGATATTTGCAAATATTTATATGTCGAGTTGAATGAATAACTGTAATTAAATGATTTGGTTACCAAATTTCAATCTACCCCAAATAATTACTTATTTATATTTAATAACTACAAAATTATCTAATTAATTTGTATTGGGTCTTATTATCAAAATGAATTATTAAGTTTCTGAATCTTGAAATCAATATGTGTTATGTGAATTGTAATTTATAATTTAACTCATCACTATGTATCTAGTTACTATAATTACTGTATCAAATTGGATGCAATAATAATGGTCAAATATGTGAGACTGCGATGATAAAATTGTAAGAAGCAAAACACCATATTTGAAGCAATAAAGTAAGTATATTTAATTTGAGTTGAATTCTTAACAAAATTAGTTGAATCCCGCTATTTACATACATACATATCTTCACGCCAAGTCCCTTACGGGGTAGGCAGAGAGTATCGATTGCCAGACCTCACGATCCTGACAAACCTGTCTTGCTTCCTTCACATTCATTACCCTTTTCATACAAACACGCCGGTTTCGGAGACTCTTGACACCACCCTCGGATAATATCCGATTGATCTGATCGTGAAATGTCAGCCTTGGTCTCCCCGGGTACCTACATCCATCCACATTCGCATTGTATATCTGCTTTGTCAATCTTTCATCTGTCATTCTTTCCACATGCCCGAACCAGCGGAGCATGCCCTTTCGCATTTTAACACCAACACTTTCTTTCGATCCCACTCTTTCTCGGATCTCACTGTTACGAATGCGGTCAGCGAGCGTTACACCACAGATTTTCCGTAGTGCTCTCATTTCGACCGCATTTATCCTACTTTCATGATCTTTCTGACATACCCAACTCTCGCTTCCATACAATAACGTTGGGATAAGCACAGAATTATGCAAAGCGAGTCTAGCCTTTTGACTCAAAACCTCGCTTTGGAATAGCTTACCCAACGCTCCATTCACACTATTCCCTGCACTCACTCTCTTCTCTACATCCGCGGTGTACCTTCCATCCCTGCTAAAAGCACAACCAAGATATACAATTTCATTCACTTGTTCCAGCACTACATCATCAACCAAAACTCTTACATCCGTTCTGGCTACATCTCTTTCAAATACCATTATTTTGGTTTTCGTCGCATTCAAATGTAAGCCCCTTTCTTTACAATCTTCTTTCATAATTATTAATCCGCTATTTAAATCCGCTTATTTTGGAACGTGTCGCAAATTCGTATTAGGAAGTATTAAATCTACTCTTGGGTGGAGGGGTTAAGATACACGACTAATTTACCGACAAACTACGAGTTATAGATATAGGGAAGAGGTAGAGTCTGTATCACTGGGTCTAGGCGTGTTTATAAAATTATTGTTCTAGGTATGTCGCTTCATAACTTAGTGTACGTCACATACTGGCCTCATAATTAAGAAAATTCAATTACACAGAAATTAATAAAGTTATTCTTAGTTGCTTACCTGATCTTCAACAACATTTTGGTCTGATTTTATTTTTAATCAGCTTCAAAGTAGGTCGTATGTTTGACTTCTAATTTTTTTATCTGTGTAATCGATTTTGCTGTCATTTGTGTACCGATTAAAAAAAAATTGTTTGAAAGAGCCTACTAATTTCAGGGGTTCCTCATAATCTTTGGGTCCCTCTACAAGTAACCTTTCGCCAACAAGCTTGGGTCTAATGATCCCCGAGAAATCGAGACATTTCCTCTATTTTTTTATACTTAGACGACTTAACATAGAAAAAGAAGTTTGTTTTTTGCAGTTTCATACTTCAGATATCAGATTTTGATAAATTAGGAGACCCGGCAAGTTATATAAATCATTTTAAAACAGCAAAAGTAAAAAAATAAATAAAAAGATAAAACTTCAATTTTACCAAATTAAGTCATCAACGTACATAGAACATGTGTACTTACCTCGATTTCTCTGGGATTGTATTATCAGATAAAGATTGTGTGGCAATGAGACCACCTCGGAAGTACACTCTTTTAGATGGATAAAGAATGTTTAAAATCGAATAAGAAATGGCGAAGTTTTTTTTTATTATATTGGATTTCTTTTTTTGATTTTTGAATTGAATTTGAATTAAACTTGAGGCCGGGATATTAGGCCTCGAGTAAAAGTAAGCTTTCCGGCCACCTTACCCTCCGAACCGGGACACGTCAACGGCAAGCGTAGCCATATCAAATGGTGACAGATATAGGTTAGGCGGTGGTACCAATCCGGCGAGTCGCTGCGAAACTTTACCACCTAGTAAGATGTCACGGTGTCAGTGACGGTAAGCTTATGCTAGCCTTTTACGAGGTGCCTGGCAGAAAAGCATACGGTCTATTCTGCAAAGAAGCCTGGACTAACACGGGGGAAATTTAATATGAACCTGGCCTGAATTTTTGTGATTATCTCATTTTAAGTGTCAATATCTGGATGGCCGAGCTTCGCTCGGTATTTTTTTTAATTGATTCCTAGCCAGATCGATTTGTCTACATACTAAATTTCATGAAAATCGTTGGAGCCGATTCCGAGATTCCAATTATATATATACAAGAATTGCTCATTTAAAGGTATAAGATTTTAAGTGTATGTTAATAATATTAAGAGTTTCAGTTGCATTGAAGTGTGACCAGATAATAAGAAACTTATTGTTCACTAGCTTTTAAAAGCGAATTCGTCCACACGTTTCATAGATTTTTCATGATTAGTGATGGGAACGAAAGATTTTTTTAAATAAAAGTTATCGTAAGTGTTTTTCCGACTATAGGCTATTAAGGTAAAAGCACTGAGTACTAAGCACTAAACGGATTTTCACCAAATTCTGCAAAACGCATTTGGTGAAAATCCTTTTAACACTTTTGCGTGAAAAATAACAAACAGTTTTGGGTTTTGTATTCTATATTCTACAAGACGTAGCAATATTTTTTTTTATTTCACGTAGAGATTTAGTTTTTTTAAACCGGAAAAAATACAGTAATAAGTTTACTTATTACAGTATTTTTAGTATACTTAGATAGATAATCTATGTGTTTATACGTTTTGTAGAAGGTTACTGATTTTTAATGTGTATGTATTATGTATAGATTTGACTGGGCAATGTGATGTTTCTTGCATATGCGAATGTATAGTAAGTATGTTGGTCTGTCGCTTGTCTGTTTTGGTACCTTATACCTAATTATTTATTGTTTATTTGATTAAAGGAGGTTAAATTAACTTATATGATTACTAAAATAAACATTGTAAAATAATAACACTAAAATTGCACAAAAAAATTAAAATCCACATTCATAATCAATATACATATAATGTATGTGTAAAACAAAAAAAAATGGCGTTACTATCGGTAGGCACTACATCCGTTTCAAGTTTTAAAACCTTAGATAGATCACACATACAGACAGACAAGTCAAACATAATATGAGACCCCTCTTTTTCCATCGGGGCTGTGGTTTGTCTGACTGGAGTAGGTATATGGATTTCTATTCCTTATCTCACAGGATATGAATACTCAATAACTCAGAATATCAATACTCACTTTACGGAGTGCTTCATTTTACTACAAATAGGAAAAGTGATTATGCTAATGTACCTACCTACTTTACATAATGTCGGAGTAAAATACTCGTACATAAAATCAGGAGGATTAGACAAAAAATTTGGTCGACCAACGCGACACGCTTACTCACACCGACCAATTGCGAGGCTCAGGTTCGACTCCCAATGAGGGCAGGCATTTGTGTAATGAACATTTAGATGTCTGCATGCAATCGGAAATGCATGGTCTGGATGTTATTAAACTTATTCTGGTATCTATTTAAGTATTTCTATGTATTATTTACTTTGAGGATAGATTCAATTTGTGTAACTTTTCAGTTGTCCAGGAATATTTATTTAACTACTTATTTAACTTATTTATTTAATTTATTTGTACTGTTTTTTCAAATAAAGAATGAAGAAAAAACACTTTGTTTAACATGCCTTCCTATGTATCATCATTTTCAATAAACATATCTAGTTAGTATACAAAAAAAAACAAAACAAGCAGAAGTGTATATACATAAAGATATTTGATTTAGGTCCTAGTATTACTTAGTAAATTTTGCAATATCATAAAAAAAATTTAAAGGTAGGTACTCAAGGTTACATAAAAGGACACTTCGAATCCCACATGCGAATGTCAGTGAAACAATGAGGCAATTTTCTAATAATTTAATATTATGCACGCGATGTATTTGCGAGCAGCATGCATGTGCAACTTGACATATCCAAGGTTAACCTTCGACCTTTTGGACTCACCTTAACAAAACAATCAAAAGTCAATCACTCTCAGGAAGACACTACGTACACGAACTCAACCATACGTGGCTAAATTGACAAAACGTTATAACACCAACATTGATAAATTTCCGGAGGCATTTTTTTATTGATAAAAAGAGTACTGGGTTTTGGGACTATACAGCCAGGCTACGCGGCAGGCGAGCGCGCTAGCCGGCGCGCCGCCTTACTTTGACTGATATATACGCGCCCTAAAGCTATTTTTGCGCAGGCGCGATAAGACGCAGGATCGGCCGAAATTTACCCTCAAAACCAACTGAAATAACAGCATAACTACCAACATTTTACACTTGAAAAACCCACTCTAAAACACTTGCTTAAAAACGCTAAAAGGTTGTCAAGTGCAAGTGTTTTGGGTTGTTTTTGGGTTCGGATTGCGCGAGCCGCACTGCACACGTTGGTAATTAAATATGTGTTTGACAATACAACGGAGGCTGTGTCGTGAAGCTGATGACGTCAATGTTTCAAAGAGCAGTTTAAATGCGCCATCGCGCAAATTTTCAGGTTGAAATGACTAAGTAGAAGTTTGTCAGCGCTGTAATATTATATTCCAAGTTATGTCGGTTCCCGCAAAATAAAATTTTGAACAGGGTTGTTTTGTATTACTGATTATCATATTACTTTATTATACCTATTTGGACTATTGTACAAATATACCTTAATAAGTATATTACCTACTCTTACATAAAATATTTCTTTCATATTAAATGGATTTTTATAAGGTGACAGACCAAGTGAAAGTAAAGCATCATCCAGACGGTAGTAATCAAGCCCCAATCACGCCGTTCACAAAGTCCTTCGTAGAAACTTTGTTTGAAACAAATCAAAATTTGGATTAAATCCACGCTCCACACGGATGCAAACAAATGCCACAATCCACACTAGCATCTCACTAACACTTTTATTAGCTTTAGATTTAAGTTTTTATCACAAGTAAATTAGATTGTTCAAAAAACTTCCTTACAAAAAGTTCCTCGCAAACCTACATTGCAAACAAAATGTCAGCTTATGTCCCAACAGTGAGAATGTACCAAACCGATCGTAACGAAATTTAGCAGGCACTTCTTATACCATTTACATAAGCCAAAATGTAAATTTTGATACAATTTATTAACATATACATAGTCTGATTATACTCATTCTTTTCTCGTTTTGTAGTATGTGTACAGATTGTCCTATTTTTTAATCATAAGTTTTGTAGTTTAGAAGTTAAGAAACTTAATAACACTCAGTATTAAGTGACCAAGTAACTTGAAATGAGGAATGTAGAGAAACATTTGAATGTTCAGGTTATGTATGTGACAAAGTACCTATCTAGCGTCAGGTAGCAATTTTATCATTATTAAATTATAAACCATAACCCTTCCTTGCGGTCAGATAAAAAAAAATAAGATAAAGAGGAAATAAATAAGATAAATAAAAACTCGATGTTCGTACTCTCGCAAGCTATTTAGTGATTTTAAGCTTAATATTTTTAAGTTCCTACATACATACGTATCTTCACGCCTAGTCCCTTACGGGGTAGGCAGAGAGTATCAAGTGCCAGACTGTCAAAACTGTCTAGTTTCCTTCACATTCATTGCCCTTTTTTATACAAACACGCCGGTTTCGGAGACTCTTGACACAACCGTCGAATAATGTTCCTGTAACCGCTATAGCTTTAAAAATATTAGGGGATTCCCGAAAAGTCTTAATTTGAAAGGAGAATTCAGTAACAATCGGTTTTGTGATGACATTGGTTTAATCAGATTACGGGGATTTTTTCGTCATGTCGGAAGCACCTTATCCAAGTTTTAATTAAAGATATGATTTAAAGATAATAGTCCAATCACGTACTAAATGAAACAGGAAATTATTATTATTGATAATAGATACCGTTACTCGATTTAAATATAATTGTTTTGAGTCGCGCGAATTCATTCAACCCGTTTTGATAGTAAAAAGGTTTAATAAATACCCAGAACCAGTCATATAGACGTCTATGTTCATAACCCCGCACCCGTTACACTAGAACATATCATAAAGCGGCTCGTTGTTCTGTTACAAGATAACGCTCTAGTCTGTACTCACCTTAATTGTGTGCAGTACCTAATTTCGACTGAATGATATAAAAAAAACCATAATACCCCAAATTATCTCATTTGCTTTGAATGAATACTATACTTTTTCATACTAATATTATAAAGAGGAAAACTTTGTTTGTTTGTTTGTTTGGTTGTAATGAATAGGCTCAAAAACTACTGGACCGATTTTAAAAATTCTTTCACCATTCGAAAGCTACATTATCTACGAATGACATAGCCTTTGTTTCATCTAAATCGGTATAGTAGAAGCCAAGTTACGCAGGCGAAGCTGCGTGTAACTGCTAGTATGTTATAAAATAGCAAACAAGTATTTGGTTTTGATGGCAAGAGATTACCGACGTTCATACAGTATAACAGGTAAGACGCTAAAGTATGGCCAGGATTTCAAGTCACAAGTGCAAGTCTATTAGATATTTTACCTTATAGTATGGAAGCGAAATGGCGAGTACTGACTCTATGATGTATATACGCTACGTCGCAGAAATAGGTAGGGTAGTGTTACAAATCCAAGTAAGATGTTCCACAGCAGTCTACTATGCAACTACCTAGGTAGTTATGTCTATTAACATTCGTAGAATAATCCAGTAATCCGTATTACTAGTACCGCACCAGCATGTCTGGGTGCTTATAAATTACTTGGCATATGTTTATGTATTTCCAGATACTGTAAAGGGATTACATGTTTCGTTTTGCTTATTTTGGTGTTAGATTATTTTTTTAAGATCAATTTAAATGTAAAATATGTGATGTACTATGGATTATGTAAAGTATGATAATCTGATCTGCAAAAAACTGGACTCAGTTACGGAAGAAGATTGTGAAGAAATAGGCTTAAATTAATGCGATAAAAACTAAAATATTTATATTTGAAAGAGTATCCCAAACGGATGTAAGAGTTTTAGTCGACGATGTAGAGTTGGAACAAGTAAATGAAATTGTATACCTTGGTAGTGCTTTTAGCCGGGACGGAAGGAAACTTGCGGATTTAGAAAGGAGAGTGTGCGCAGGAAATAATGTGAATATAGCGCTGAGCAAGCTATTTCAAAGTAAAGTTCGTGTGATATCTAAGTAAATCTGCAAGGATCAAACATTTGGTACTCGATATCTCTTCCTACCTCGTAGGGGAAGACTAGTTGGTGTTTGTAAATGTTAAAAAAATCTATCTTCTGCGCATGCATCCAGTTAGTCAGCGAATCCTAAAGAGTTAACGCTAAGGGGTCACGAAGAAAAGTCATTAAGGTTCTGTGAAATATGTTCACAACGTATACAGTCAGAGGCGACGCATGAAAAAAGGATGATGCAGCGAAGTCTCGCAACTCGCAACTCCTCGTTATTATTCAAACATTTCACATTTTATTCAGATGTATAAATCATCAATTGTGTTAATTTCTACCCTTTGATTTTTTATAAATTTATATGGGGTTCTATCTATACTTTATGATATAAACTGTGTTTATTTATTTGTCCTTTTTTAACCGTCGCAACGGAGCAATTACTTGGAATAATTTTGTTGTGTGGAAATAGATAGGTGACCAAAGATTGTCAGATAGTTTTTAACCCCTGACATAAAAAGAGATCCGACATTAATGAATTAACCAATCGGAGTTTTGGCGCCTTCGAGAGAAAAGATGGTCGACGTTTTTTCATAATTATTGAATTTCATGTTAATATTGAGTGAAATTAGTCAATTTTGGTGGCATTTTGTACAATTTTATTCAGTGAAAGAGCACAAACGAAATAATCATAAAGAAATTAGCGTATCGTGTATTTCCTCGTTGCCGCCAAATCTCATTACAGAGCTTGTGTAATGAGCCACCGCTTTACCCAAGAGCCTGACATGACTTCCTGACGACTTATGACTGATGACTAATTATAATTAATTGAAATTTATTTAAAATTTGATGCAAATTTCTACTTGACTAATGGCTAAATACTAAAGGCCAAAACCTAAAGAAAGAAAAGAAAGAATTTACTAATCCTTGTACGGACTATTTTGCTTGAAAGCTGACGTGATCAAGATGGTTATTAAAGCTACATTACATAACGGTGTTGGCGAGGTTATTGAAAATTTATATGTTTCAGTATTATATTAAATTATGTATTTGATGTAATACTGTTTATTAGTATTGTTATAAAATACTCAATTTGTTAGTATATTCAAATCATATTTCTATTCAATTATTGCTTTCTATTGATTGCGTTAATGAAATTAAGATTTCAGTTTAGGTAAAGTTTTTAATTCTTAAATTTCAACAAAATCATAAGCTTTTAAACAATTATATTACGAGATTTTACCGTTTTTGGGTAATGTTGCCCGTACATCTAATAGGTAAAATATTTTTTTCATTTTTAAGACTCTCCTAATGGTAAGAGATAACCGTGGCCTACAGACACCTTAAATGTCACTGGTGCGTCGCTTCAAGAGGCTTATTGTCAAGTCTGTACGACTACTCTACCCTCAAGACCTGACCATAACGACTAGTGGAGACAGGAATAGGTAAGGCAGTGGATCCCTAGATCTTGCTGTTTTTGTTTGTTGCTTAACTGTATTCAAGCTCCACTGGTCTGGCCGATACATACCTTTAGATAAACCTGTTCTCGGCCCTTATGAGTTCCCTGGTAGAGAGGCAGATGGTCTTTCAGTGGACCCGGACCAATACGAGGAAATAATAATAATATCTTAGAATCATAACGAATAATATGTAATTACACGATTTGTGTACTAAAAACTATAATTATATTATGTTGTTGTTGTTGTTGAGAAAATACTTGATTGTACTTACTTTGTTGTAAGTTAAATTACACACGATAAAGAAATCATTCATTCATTTGTTATAATAATAATAATTTGTGCAAATGCAGTTTAGTCCAAGAAAACTAGTTACAAACCTATTATTAATTTGAACAATTTGATATTATTAATTGCAAGTACTTAATTTTGATTTTTGCTATAATTGAAAGGTATTCTGTGGTTGTTTCTCTATGTTCAAAGTTTGGGAACCTCTGCAGTAGACTATATCCGAATTAGAAACATTCACGGCTTGTATATTTCCGTCGTTTGCATACGGTCAAAGCACTTGAACGCTGTTGTCGGGTCAGAGGTGAGGCCTCGACGGAAATATACACACAGAAATATCTACATTTGTATGTAAACAAAGGCTATTTTAGCTTTTTACAAGCTTTAAAATGATTTGGTCGTTTATTGATACGGTAACAGGAATAAATTAGGCGATATAACCAATTCAGGCAATTGGACTGAAGCCTACCTTTTTGGTTAGTCTACTGTGTAGAATAGACAGCCTTCCTGCCTAGCGGCTTGTAAGAGATAAACATAGGCTAAAATGTAGATAATTAAAACAAGATCACTGATGTCAGAGTGCCGTGCTGCAACTTTTCCAGGTAGGGATTCATAGACTTGCTTATTCCGGCCGCTATCATGATAGTATAATGTTGAGGTCCGGAGGGTAGCATATCCAATAAATTTGAGCGATAGGCCTAAAATCCCTGGGCCCTGTAGTACCGGGCGACAAATAGGTCTAGGTACGGTATCCTCTGCCTGTTGTAAGAGGCGACTAAAAGGGCTTTGGCTAAAGGGGTTGGGGCTGTGAGTCAACTGATCGGGGTGTCAGTTGGCTTAAAAGCAGCTCGGGTCGTGAGGCAGCATAGCATTGTGGGATCCCATGCTGCTGTCGTCAAAGTGATGGCATCAGAAGGGGGAGGCTTCTGAGCGGATGAGCCTGCGTGCAGGTGTAAGGGTGACAGCGGCGCGTTCTTCGGAGATCTCGCAGTCACCCGATACGCACGTGTGGTTTTAGCCGGTAGGAGTCTGGCATAACCCGCCACTTCCCCCAAAAGTGGCTGGTATCCATGAGGATTTCCACTCGTTAAAAAAAATCCTAAAATCCCTGCTACAGGACAGCAACATCCCATGTCTATGGTGTCTATAAGCTACGGTTGTTTCCTACCAGTATTGTTTCTTCAGGAGAACAGCGTGTTTTATTTAATAAAATACTAGCTGTCTCGGCAAACTTCGTTTCACCAGCTCTGTTTGTATGAGAAAACTTCAAATGTTGTTTTTCCTAGTTTCCTCGCAATTTTTCCTTTTTGCTTACCTTTCAACCTTCCCCGGACTTCCATAAATAATTCAAAACCAAAATTAGCGAAACCGGTTCAGCCGTTCTCGAGTTTTAGCGAGACTAACGAACAGCAATGATTTTTGTACTGTAAATAGTTTGATTCAGTTTCGATTGTTTGATTTTTATTGCCTATAGTTAATTCTTTCACACAAACTACGTGCGAAAAATTCCTGATGTCCATGGTCCATATATTTGCATTAATTTGAATTTTCAAAGCAAAATTTGGAATGTTTTAGCAGGCTTTACTTAGTTTTGAGGTATAATTATATTGTAGGTAACTTAGTGAATACGATGTTAATTTCAATACCAATATTAAAGCAATGTCAATATTTAATTTTCAAATTTAATCATAAAATAACTTTTAAATTGTTTCCCTGTGAAATAGTAGAAGTAAGTGACGCAAATGTTCGATCAAATGAGCGATATAGAGAGGAGAAAAGGTTTCTCCGTCTTTCTCGGGTCTGTTGATTAAAATAGACCATCTGCCTCTCTGCCAGGCAGCTCGTAAGAGCGAGCACATGATATAATATTGGTCTTTACCAACAAGACCACTGGCGATAGAGTGCTGTGCAGCAACTTGCCTGGGTTATCTGAGGTCATAATGACTCTGTTATGTTTCGCTCTGATGGATAGGTTAGCCGGTAGACTTGCACAATAGGCCGTCCATCACTGCCTTAGGACAGCGAAGCACCTGTAACATTTTTGTGTCTATAGGCTACGAGATCTATTGTGTCTTGTCACGAGAGCCGTGTGCTTATTCGCTGACTTTCTCTTAACAAAAAGAAAGATTGAGCCAGACATAATATAACAACGCCTAAAAATAAATAATAGCAAGGTATATGTCTCAGCGCCTTGGCGAATTTTTTACAGATCTTAATGCCAGATGAATATTACAGCGCCTAGAAATAAATAATAGCAAGGTTGTATAGCATCACGCTCGCACGAAATTCTTGTAACAACGCTAAATGTATTCAAACCCAAAAAATCAAAGGATTATGTATTAACTGCCTACTTATTTAACGAGGTATTTCTAAGAAAGGTTTTTGTTAAACCGGTCATTGACGCATTTACAACAATTATAGCATTTAATGCGCTTATGGGCAGTTATTGTCTCTTACCATAAGGAAGGCAGTGTGTTTAGCTGCTGTCAGCAATAAAAAAAGTACCTAAGTACCTACTTATGCAATTCCTCAAACATGTTTCACAAGCAACGTGTCGGTAAGACATGGCCAATGAAGTCGAGTATTTTTTTCTCAAGTGCATTAAATAATATTTTAGCAGGTAGGTATCTACAATACCTAAAATACGGCAAGAGAGATTATACAACATCTATGAGTATATCTTCACGTCCATATCCAAGATGTAGGTAGAAGCACAAACAGGGCACCCACGACTAGCCGATGACACTAATACTGGTACAAAAGGAAGAGGCATATATAGCCATAATAAAATATGTCTATTGCCATTCTCCGTCATACCTGTATCAGATTGATAATAAAATTTGTTTTAATGAATTGAAACATTTGAGTAATAAGTTTTCCTTCAATATTTAATATGAATAGAAATATTTTTTATAGTTTTCATCTATATATATAAAAATCAATTACTGTTCGTTAGTCTCGCTAAAACTCGAGACCGGCTGGACAGATTTGGCTCCTTTTGGTTTTGAATTATTTGTAGAAGTCCAGCTAAGGTTTAAAGGTAAGAAATATGGAAAAACTGCGAGGAAACTAGGAAAACCAACATTTAAAATTTTCCCATACAAAGGGAGCGGGTAGAACGAAGTTCGCCGAGACAGCTAGTTTAAAGATAATTTTGTAAAAACATTGTTTTTAATGAAAAGTAGGAAGTATTCGAAAATTTCGAGTCTATATATCAACCTTCGATAGCTCAGTTGGTAGAGCGGTGGACTGTAGATGTATTCGATTGTTATCCATAGGTCGCTGGTTCAAATCCGGCTCGAAGGAGTTCCTTTTTTGTATTGCGAAACCCGATATACCTACATTGTTTTTATAATAAATTTCTCACAGGAATGGCAATAAACAAATGCAGGTAATTTTGGAAAAAATGTTGCAACATACAATATTTTATATAAATTGTGTAGTTTCCTTATAATTTTTAATAATGACTCAGAAATAAGTTTTAAGAAAAAAACAAAAAAAATACCTGTTTGGTTCAGTTGGTTCTAAGGTATAAAAAATGTGAATTTAGAACTTGAGTGACACCTTTGTTACTGTAATAAACACAAAAAAATTATTATGTAAAAGAAGACATTGCAACTCTGAAACTATTTAACAAAAAATCGCTGCGGACAGGATTCGAACCTGTGCGGGTAGAACCCAATGGATTTCAAGTCCATCTCCTTAACCACTCGGACACCGCAGCTTCATATACTATTAGTGAAATAGTACACCAGTATCTTTAGATCGTTTCTTAACTATTTATCATGTCAAAATATTTTCAAATACATGTTTTAAATTTTTTTTATACATCGCACTTCTCTGTCACAAACACCATTAATTTTAATTTTAGTTTTATCATTTCTATAGCACTGCTAAGTATTTTAAGCCTTTAATTTACAATCAAATTCAAGACAGCAAACCACAAACTTAAGTTTCAAAGAAGGTTTAAAAAAATTACAATTTATTTCTATTTATATGTTTTCCAAATTCCGTTTTTATCTAAAATATGTAAAACAGAAATAGAATATCAAGATGCCAATAGCATTTTTGACAGAAGTCAATTTGACAAAGCCATTGACAACATCGTACCTACCTGTTACAATTTGCTAGTTCATTTTATAAACAGTATGACTACTCGTCAGTAGATGGCGCTTTACACAATGTATTGTATCAACTAATCGTTTTTCTACGTGTCCCTAGATGTCGGTACACTACTAATTATGAAGTTTAGTACATGCTATACAGAAATTTTGAATTCTAATAATTTTTAATCAAATTTGCTGGGACATTTTGTGCTTTAAGACAATGAACAAGAAGATATTTTTAATGATGACAAGATACAACCGTAGCCTGCGAAACACCATACTAATTGTTATAGGTGGGGGACTATCTCATGACTGGAATTTATTTAGGCTACTTCAATAATCTAATTTAAGTCTAACCAACGTATCTTCCAGACTTTGGACAGTACATTGTCATTGTTGATAAGTAAAACGGTGTATCCCTACCCGGGCATGCTTCCGCACACTGCTCCACCTACTACTAGTGTAATATTCTGATGGACCTAAATTACCAGATTACCACAAGCGGGCAACCCTTGCTATTAACAAGTACCTACATATTTATAGTTTTTTGGTATGGTCATGTTGCGAATTCCAGCCCTGCAATGCAAAACTGCAATGGCACAAGACGTATAAACAATGCATAAGAAAAATGCTACTTATTATTTTTTTGACTTAAGTGATGTAATGTATGTATACGGGAGTTATAAGAGGCAAGAATGTTTATACAAAAGACAAGCTATGCATACGCTGAGACCCCTGTGTAGGGCTTGTGACTAGTAGTTAGGTAGGTAGGTATATGAATACCAAATTTCATCGAAATCGGGTTAGCAGTTTAGCCGTGAAAGAGAAACAGAAACTTTTTCCCATTTATAATTTTATAAGTATGGACATTTAAAATAGTGCCTTATTTGATCAATCAAATGAAATGAAAAATGAGATGAAAAATCAAAAAGTAGATCAACTCAAAAACCTAAAATATAGCTATTAAAAGAGGTTTGATGGTACGTAAAAACTTGACGAAAAGAGTTTTACGGCAAGTTGTCATTTTTATGACACAGCCGTTAAACCATAATATTGATCTGCAATTAAGTCGCGATAAAGACATAGGTACCTACTTACAAGAATAAAAGTTTTGAATTATATCTAAATAATACATACAAAACAAATGATATTATAACTAATAGTTTCTAGTATATATAATAAATAAATAAATAATAATAAATAAATAAATATCCCTGGACAAATCACACTAATTGAATCTAACCCCAAAGTAAGCAAATTATATGCTTGTGTTATGGGTGTTAGTCAACGATACTAATACATATAATTACTTAAATAGATACCAGAATAATAAACACCCAGACCCGGAAATGCAGACATCTAAATATTCATCACACAAATGCCTGCCCCCGTCGGTAATCGAACCCGAGCCTCGCGGTTGGTTAGGCGTGGACGCTAGCCACTCGACCAACGAGACGGTCAATAATACGTACAACAGTGGTTCTCAAACTTTTCTAAAGACGGAACCCTTTTGGGAAGCGAAATACTTGACGGAACCCTACAATAAAACAATTGTTTTTATAAGTGTATTCTTTATAAATCAGAATAATAAAAGTACAATGTAACAATTACTAATTATTATTTACTTCACCAATTGCCAACGACAATAATTGAAAACATTAAAAAAGAAAAAATCTGACTAGTTGGAGGTATGAAACTGTTTTTTATTTTTCATCAATTGGTTGATATCAGGTTTGATGGATAAACGTTAGAGTCTCATATCAGCTTCGGCGTCCAGTCTATTGCGATATTTTGTTTTCGTGGCTGCGTAGGTAGAGAATCCTGTTTCGCACAAATATGTAGTTGGGAACGGGAGAAGAATATCCAGAGCTATTTGGCCAAGCATTGCATATTCATCTAGGATTTTGCACCAAAAATCATTGAGAGGCGTCGTTTTGAACAGTGACTCCATACTTGTGTCTGATGACATTTCTAAACGAGATTCATATATTTTCAGTTTGACATGTTTTCAGGCTTTTCCAAGTTGGGTATAAAAGGATTATTAATCCATGAATTCACTTTAATTGTTGTATTGTGTTCTTCGGGAAAATACTTTTCAAAAGATGCGCGCATCGAACTGAGATATTGGACCAATTCTTCAAACACATCATCTTCAAACATTTCTGAATCGTTTTCGCTAACAAACTCACTGAGTAACGCAAAACTTTCTATTTCTTTCTTACCAATGCAAATGATCCAAAAATCTAATTTTCTTTTAAAAGCAGTTATTTTATTATAGGCCTGAAACACTGTTGTCTGTTTACCTTGCAACGATAAATTCAATTCGTTAAGTTTTTGAAAGATATCCGCCATAAAAGCCAATCGGGACAACCAAGTTTTATTATACAAACGGTCCTTCAAATTAAAAGAAGTATCTGCTGCAAGAAACATTTGTAACTCGGCTCTAAGTTCAAATAGCCTTGTTAAAGTTTTACCCCGAGACAGCCATCGCACTTCTGTATGGAGCAGCAGTGTTTTATGTTTGCTGCCATAATCTTCACACAATAATGAGAACAATCGGGATTGTAGTGGTCGTGATTTGATAAAATTAATTATTTTTACCGCTTCATCCATAACTAATTTTAGATTTGACGGCATTTGCTTCATCGCAAGTGCTTGTCTATGCAAAATACAATGACTGGAACTACAATTAGGCGCTTTATTTTTCATTCGTGACACTGCTCCTGCTGTTTTACCTGTCATCGCCTTGGCCCCATCTGTACAAATGTCAATGCAATTGTTCCAACTGAGATTATTTTCTTCAAAAAATATATTTATTTTATTAATAATTTCTTCCCCGGTAGTGTTTGTAAGCAGCGGTGAACACATAAGCATGTCTTCTTCAAAAGAACTTTTATATGGATATCTCACAATAACCAGCAGGATAGCCAAACCAGCGACATCAGTCGACTCGTCCATTTGCAAGGCGAATCGTGTATTTTGTAGACGTGCAACTAGTTCTTGTTTGACGTAGCTTGCCAGATCATGGATTCGTCGTGAAACTGTATCGTTTGATAGCGGAACAGTAGAAAGATGCTTTGCAGATTTTTCATCAAGTATACATTTTGTTATGTCTAATACACATGGTTTTATTAAATTTTCAGCGATAGTGTGCGCTTCACCTGCTTGTGCAATGCGATAGCTAACTAAATATGATGCCTCCGTGGCCTTTTCGTTGATAGTTTGTGTTACATGCATCATATTTTTTTGACTTTCTAATAACTGGTCTTTTTTGCGAATAAAAAATTCTTTATTCTTGTCTTTAAACTCGGGGTGTACAGTTTCTAAATGTCGGCGCAATTTGACAGGTGCCATGGAACTATTAGGAAGCAGTTTACTACAGAGCATGCAGAGAGGTGAGCCGTTGGAATCAACAAATCCGAAACTAATAAGATTTTTTTTTATGACATTGGAAGAAGACAAACAAGCAGACGGATTTGTTGATTTCATCATACTTCCTTCTTTTTGTCTTTGAAACCGTCGAGCTTGACGTCTTGGCGTCATCTTCTGGATCGGTGATTGCTATATTCTCCGCGCGCACTGCTTTTGAACATTCAGCGTCATTAGAAGATGTTGCAACACGTTTAACACCTTTAAGCCAACGTTCCATTCTTCTTTATTTATAATGTTACACGTCAGGATAGTGGGGTTTAAACAATGCACAATCGTTACTGCGTATAAGAGACTAAATTTAGTACCTACAGTGAAGAAATATATAAAACTGAGACAACAGAATACAGCAGGCAGTAAAATAATGAACACTATTTTCTCGCTAGCGAGCTTGTAGGTAAGTAGGTAGTAACTTATCGCTTCGAACGCTAATCGTCAACTGACGACGCGCGACGTGCGATCGCCGCTTTTATAATTAGTCCTAGATTCGATCTCAAATATTCTCGAAAATACTCGAGTCGGCATTTTTGATAGGTAAACAAAAAGCAAAAACAAAGACAGAAATTTAAAAAT
This sequence comes from Calephelis nemesis, assembly GCA_002245505.1. Lineage (NCBI taxonomy): Eukaryota > Metazoa > Arthropoda > Insecta > Lepidoptera > Riodinidae > Calephelis > Calephelis nemesis. The sequence continues at coordinate 129,529 of NJDD01004787.1, read as the reverse complement.
TGCGTTGTAAACAATATCGACTTTATCCTTTGAAGTTAGAGTCGAAAGTCGCTTGTTGACGACTATAGCGTCTAATTCAGAGGCGGCTTTTATCAAAGAGACTGCGCACACACAAGTATACTACCCGCTCGGCTTAAGTTTGCCGCTGGCGATAGGTATGACGTCCGAAAAGTAGCGTCAGCAAAACATAATATAAAAATATTTTTTATTTAATTGTAACAATAAAAATTGTCTACGTACATATTTAGTTAAAACTATGATACATTGTAAATTTTGTTGTCACGTGGGGGAGGGTACGCGCATTCCACAGACCTGCAAACTTAGAGCGAACGGGTTGTACAAGTATAACATTGTTGATACCAAACTTATGAGATACTAGCTGCGCCCCGCGGTTTCACCCGCGTAAGTCCCAATCCCGCGGGAACTCCGGGATAAAAATTAGCCTATATGTTATTCTGGGTCTTCAGCTACCTACATACCAAATTTCATCGTAATCGGCTTTGTAGTTTTTGCGTGAAAGAGTAACAAACATCCATACATCCATACATACAAACTTTCGCATTTATAATATTAATAGGATAGGATAGGATTGTACCAGCTAGCGTTTTGTCCCGGCGCGGCCGCGGAGTCCGCGCGGCCGCGAAGCGACTAGAGAGAGGTGTTTTGATTTTTTTTTTCAAAATTCTTGCGGAACCCCGACGGAGGTATCATGGAACCCTAGGGTTCCGCGGAACACACTTAGAGTATAGCTGACGTACAACATATGTAAAACATTTTAACGTTTTGTTTCTTTAGTACCAATGTTATTTTTAAAATTAAACATGAACTCGTAAAATAGTTTCGGAACAAATTTGACAACATTTATGACATAATCTTATCATAGATGTTGTCAAATTTGAGTTTGAGAGTGAAAAGTTACACAAACCTCGGAAAAAGTTAATTGGTAAAGAAACTGGTTAAGCATTATGTTTCTCTTATACATCCTCTACACGCTGTATAATTAGTAGGTACGGCTGCATAGTTCAATTTCGCTCATCACACATCATGTACCTAATTTATGGCGCGAATATTATTTATTACTACTTATTAAACACGCAAAATACAACAATTTTACTAAATTTTATTTTAATTAATTTTACTAAATACATGATATGATAATCCTTGACATATTATTTCATTAATTGAGACAAAACAGTATTTAAAACTAAGGAGCTAAAAAAAGAAACATAGCATCACTCAAAATAACACCAAAAGTAATCATGACAAATATCAAACAAAATACCAATAATAGTCAATAAAACCATTGACCTCTAAGTATACCTATTTCTATGAATAAAACTTATAAAACATTAACGCAATAATGTCAGTTATACCAGATATTAGTAAGTATATATTATTATTGTCTTTGGTCATACTAAAATTATTATTAAACGAAATCAAATTACTAAAATTATGACAATATAAAACAGATTTGAGTTAAAAACAACAGTCAATTACAGACATTATTATAAATAAATTCATAATTTATGTTCGATAATAGTGTCTGTCCCATAAACATTTCAATTTATAAAGGTCCAATGTCCATTCACGAAGTTTTTATCGACACCAATCAATGTGTTTTTATGAAGGACAGACAGAACTTCCTGATTCATTTCAGAATCAAGAAAACGTGAAAACCACGAACAATGAAAAAGGAATATCGTTTCACCTTGAACAGTAACAGTACATCGTCTAGTTTTCGACCTCGGTTAATTTGTTAAATCTAGATATACAAGTTTTAATTTTGATTGAAGATAACTATTAAGGCCCCATACTTAGTCAGCCAGAAGAGCCAATGACCGCGCTCCTCCGTTCCATGATTACTATGAAATACTACACTCTAAAGTAAACGTCTTAAGCGACGAATCACTATTTTTGAAACTATAAAATTAATTTGAAAAAAGTATAAAAACTGAAACACTTATCATTTAGGTATATTACTTATCTATGTTTATGTTAAATCTGGTGTCGATATTTTTTTGATTGAAGAAGACAGTTGGGTTTTGCTTTCAGAAAAGGGTTAACTTTTTGATTTTTTTCTATCGAGCAAAATGAAATGTATCGTGTTTTCGAAACACTAGTCTTATAAACCATATTAATGTTAATCTTGTGTAATTTTGTCACCAAGATCCATGATTGCTTATTATGAAAAAAAACAATATACTGCTGACGTATTTTAGCGTATATGACCCTTTAAGCAGTGCTCTTTTCTAACTATTGGATCTGAGCTAATAAAATAAATAAATAAATGTCCCACACAACACAAATTCGACAAGTTACACTGACATAGACAGACATGGCTGTAGTTCTAAATCTAAAACAGATTATATATATGTTATATATTACAACAACGGCGATTTCGTCAGCATGGGATAGTTTTGCTTTTTATACAACATTACAACCCCTATTATAATAACTTGATGGTTGATTTTTAACACAAAAGCACTAGCTACTGCTACTGATATGTATATTCAATTTTATCAAAATCGTTTCAACAGTTTAGCCGTGAAATAGCAAAAGTAAGGCCGATATATTTTAGCATATGTATAGTGTCATGTGAATAAAAACATAGCAAACTTAATTCTTTTTTTTTATAAATGTTGCGCCAAACTGTATATTATCTTGACCTTAGAGTAATAAGCGTTATTATTCTAAGATCTTGACTTAAATATTTTTATGACAAACTTTCACCTACGACATAAGTACTTATGACAAACGATACTGATATGTGATTGAAATCAGTAATAATATCATATCGTCAAAGACCTTAATAAAGACATACAGAAAAAAAATGTTTTGCATAATAGCTAAAATTTTCAAAACACATGTGTAGTAAGTAATATTACATTTTCTTTTAATAACTAACAAATTGTTACTAAAACGTTTTTGAGAATTGTTTCCTTAGTCCAAAAGTTATTTGTAAAATTACATTTGAACATGTAAAATAGTCTTCGTACAGATTTGACAAGAGTTAGGACGTAATCTTCTTTTAAAACGTGAATAGTTATACAGACCTCGAAAAAAAAAGTTATTAGTAGAGATATTGTGTAAACTTTATTTATGTTAATCTAATACGCTCCTTCATTCGCTGTATCCTAACTATCAACTTATTAAACGCGTGTGTAACAAATTTTTACTAGTAAAGCTGATTGAATCTTACCCTAAAGTAAGGAAATTATATGCTTTTGTTATGGGTGTTAGTCAACGATTCTTATAAATGGAAATACTTAAATAGATACCAGAATAAATTTAATAAACACCCAGACCCGGAAAATGCAGACAACTAGATGTTTATGACACAAAATGCAAGTTGCATCGTTGGGAATCGAACCCGAGCCTCGCGGTTTATCGGTATAATTTTGTCTGTACACTAGCCACTCGACTAACAAGGCGGTCAAGTATCCATCACTAGAGTAATAAAGCTAGAATAAGTATATTATTACAACTAATCTATACAACCCTATTACAGATAGCAAAATAAATCTGATTTCTATCAAAACAGCACAAACTCAAAAAAAAAATCGATGTATTCGCTTCCTTGCTTGCCATTATCGTGTTTCAGTCATCCTTTTGAATCAAGAACTTACTATGTCTAACGAGCTTGACACTTTTGGTACCTCTGGTGACTAACTTCATGTTCATCAAGCAGTCCATCAATTTGTTTGCCTTCATGTTTCAAATAAAAAAAATCTATTTTTGTCATCAAGTACAGAGCGTATAAATATTTATACCCTTTCTTCATCGACGATGGCTGAGTTTTTATTAAATATGGTATTATCCACTTAAGATTACTGCTGCATCTCCCATTTAGAGAACACTAAAAGACTCAAGATACATCCTTTTAAGGTTTCAACGCAACCGTTTATTTCGAGATGGTGGTCATAAAGTAAGGGCATAAACTTTAGAACGATTCAGTTAAGGGATAGACAAACGCACATAAAAACAAATGCGTGGAGATATCTCGTAAAACTTGCATTAGAGAGCTCTTACTAAATGTAAATACAGTTAGGGAAGCCCGTGTACAGTTTTGTGAAAAAGTGTTTTGTGATAAAAAAACAAAAATGTTACAAAAAATATATTGTTTTGAAATTTTAATTATACTAGTAAGACAATTTTATTTAGTATTTATACAGTATCTGAGACAAATTTTCAGATTTTTTTATTAATTCCATTTTAGACAGGGGTTGGACTCGTAACTCTAGTCTTTCACCAAAAATACTCTGCGATTTGAGTCACTGAGGGTTTAAATCTTGTGTTGAAATTTTGAATTAATTTTCATATGTATACCTACTGAATAAATTGGTTTTAAATTCAAGAGGGTCCATAATCTACGTTTACCCTGAGTAACTACTAGGAAATCGGTCTACTTGTTTTACTTATTTTAGTTTTGTACTCTTAGTCCGAGTTTCATACATCAAAAAGCATTATTGGCTACCACAAGATTCGTTATTAAAAAGGCAGTGAATTTCTTATCGCTAGTTTAGATTATATTATAATTGCAATCATATTAAGATATTTATTCATATTAATTGGTGTAAATTGTTTGATGTTAAAAATTAATGATAATTGCAGAATTATTTTTTACAGATCTCTATCACATGTCCTATACACTTGAAAAAGCTAAATCTCAGGTTATGATATAAAATGTTAAGAAACGAGCAACGAAAACTACTTATATTTTTTATAAACAGTAATGTATAGTGTTACCTTGAATAGTTTAAAATTTTTTTTCCAGACGTCATCGTGAAAACGTGTTGACATAATATAAGCTTTTATGTGTTTCTTGTGAATAGTTTTGCAAATCTATCAGCTACGCTACCCCTTATAATAGTAAACACTAACATTATGATCACAGGAAAATAAGATCTAAAAAAAAGATTCTATGAAAAAATCTAAAGCAATTTCTCGACAACTGTACCTTATGTTTACAGTCAATATACTACAAGCGTTTAAGGACTACAGGTGATTAAATCTTTCAACAAGTGTTCACAATATATTTGTTGTTTTACCTCTACTAAAATATTTGATAAAGTTTCTTGTAAAAGCATCTGAGAGACGTTTTAAACAGACTGATATTTAAAACAAACCTACGAATATATTTTTATGGCATTGGAAGCCGAGGAATATATACCAAAGTTGTTGATAATGCCAATCTGAGGATTATAAGCTTCTGTAATAAGTAATTTTATAACTATACTACCCTCAGAAGCGGACAACGATAATGATCAGAGGGACGTCTCTGAGCGCGGTCGTTAAATGTGAAACAACATAAAAATAAAAACAAACTTACTAACTATGTACCTAACTATAACTAATGTGTCATCATACTAACAAACTAGTTATGAAAAACTCCTTAACAGCCTTCTTAAAATCTGCATGTGTTTGGTTCAGCCCAATTTTAAATTAGTTCTAAAGAATTACGGAGTCAAAAGTAAGAAAGCGCAGCAAAACCTCAATAATCGACTCCAACTATTTTATAACTATTTTATCACCTCTGTGGTCTAGCGGTTCAGTTGTTGGACTTGACTGCATGAGGTCCCGGGCTCGAATCCCGGGTCGGGCAACAAAACTGAAATTGGGTTTTTCCAATTTTCTAATAAAAAAACTTTGCTCAGGATTGGATATGTGCCCGCTTGGCGATAGGTTTGACACCTATCACATTGTGGGACTTAGTATCTTCGGCTAGTCGTGGGTGCCTTGGTTGTACCTCTGCCTACCTCGGGGATATGGGTGTGAAGATACTTTTTTTAAACTATTATATTATGTACAACGCCGCGTTTTTTGAAAGATAGCAAATGGTTCCGAAATGGTCCTACATCAATTTTATTATTTTACTAGCAGTTTTTGAGTTACGAGTACACCAAAGAAAATATATATATACCAATATAAATACTAAATAGGATACTAATCTCTGGTTACACTTAATAGTTTATAAATGTGTCACTTTAAACATTTTGTTTTATTAAAAAACCACTGGTCGGAAAGCTTTTTAGTTAAAGCTTCCAAGAGAAAATATTTTGTGGTAATCAGTCAAAACAAAACTCGAGAAAGTTTTCGACACATCACGTAGTTTTGATGTTTTATGTGCGGCCATTTTACTTTATCGTAGATTATCTCGTATTATATTAAGAATGTCAGCAAAGTTAAGTTAAATTATATGACATAAGCCAGTGCCTGTTTGCCCGTGACTTCGATTTACTTCGACTTCGATTTCGAATAGATTTTCATAGAAACTTTCATCCCTAGTAAAATTATTGTCCTTTGATTTTTTTTAAAAGTACTTAGGGTGGATTGCACCAAAACTACGGTTATTGTAACTTAAAGCTTTAACCATAACATTAACAAAATTGCTAACTGTTACGTTTTTCTCAAATGTGTTGCATCATCAAATCGATTGTTACTGTTAACGTTAATGGAGTTGCTAGTAAAATAACGCATATGTTTCCGAGGTGACAAGTAGAGAAGTATTTTTTATAATGGTCAACTTGGTTTTTTCTTTCATTGTCAGCCATTATGTGTCACTTGTCAAGTTTGTCAACCGTGTTCATGGTACTTTAGGATTTTCGGACTATCGGTTTATCTGTTGCTATTTTCTAAATTATCCCTACTAATATTATAAATGCGAAAGTAACTGTCTGTCTGTCTGTTACGCTTTCACGCCTAAACGAGTAAACCGATTTGGATGAAATTTGGTAGAGAGATAGAATAGACCCTGAGGAACAACATAAGCTACTTTTTACTGCAAAAAATAGGGTGGCATGGGTAAAAAGAGGGGATGAATGTTATATGGAAATTCATCATTTTTAAAGCTGTAACAGTGAAACTTTGTATTTAGATACTTTATGATAAACGAAAGAACATAGGCATACTTTTTGTCACTAAAAATGCGGGAGAATGGGTAAAAAGAGGTGATGAATGTTCGTATGGAAAACAGTTTTTTTTGTTTGAAAGGGTATATTTCAGAGCTCGTCCCATGGTCACCAGGTCCTGATGATGAAATCCTGGTGAAATCGAGGGAAACTCTAAAAAAATCATATTTTTAATTGAAGAAACACTTGTACTGTTTTACGTATCACTTATACTTTATTATTTTATAAATAGCCGACCGGTTTCGCTTTTGACAGCATCATCAGGGCTAGAACTTAAATTACTCCATTACTCTAAAAAATGTTAGCAAGAACAGTGTTTTTGTTTATTATGATCACTTGCTAGCATTCGAGAATGGTCACTCCCTACTCAGACTCAACAGACTTGCGGAACAGGCTGACCGTTAAGTGTCTTTGAGGGATTTGAAGATATTTACACAGACGCAAGCGAGGAAGATCAGCTAGCGCTCAGCGTCAAGCTCAAAGTAGAATCATTATCAGAAGGTTTAAAGGAATGTTTTTGTTAATGCAGGATTCTATTATGACCATACGTTACAGTATAAAAAATGTCAGCATTGTGATCCCTTAAAATTCAAAGATGAAACGACCTTGCGTTTGTGTTGATAATAAGGTATTATTAATTTTGGTTGGTGAACCAGCTAAGCCGCTGAATTCTCTTTTATTGTGCAATTCTGATGAATCTCGAAGATTTTTAACTTGCTATACAGTTTATATTCACAGGAATTGCCGAAGTGCAGATAAAGCTGTGGAGACAATAACGTATTCCTACTATTTATCTGAGGTGAAATTAGAAAAGAGAAAGTGAATGTTCAGTTTTGAAGGCAAAATTGCTGAATTGATTTTAATATTTAAAAAAAAATTGATGAAACTTTGGGTTGCGATATAGGCTACTTTTTTCCATAGACATATATATTACTTCCTTTTGAAATCATTGATTTTATCATAAAATTTTAACACGGAGTTTTGGAGAGCTAAATATCAAATTAGTAGACTACGCGGGCGAAGCCGAAGCCGAAGTATGAAATAAGTATATAAGTTAACATGAGCCTATTTGATAATAATTCATTCCATCATCCTATTAATATTATAAATGCGAAAGTTTGTATGTATGGATGTATGGATGTTTGTTACTCTTTCACGCAAAAACTACAAAGCCGATTACGATGAAATTTGGTATGTAGGTAGCTGAAGACCCAGAATAACATATAGGCTATAACTTTTTATCCCGGAGTTCCCGCGGGATTGGGACTTACGCGGGTGAAACCGCGGGGCGCAGCTAGTATCATATAAAACTTAAAGGGACATTACCACAACTAAACTTAGATATTTAAGGTGTTTGGTAGGTATATTAAAGTATTTAAACAGTCTATGGAGCCGTTAGATGCTTTTGAAAATAAAATTAAAGCTCTGTTACGTTTGACATTTGATTGCTTACAGATAACTTTAACCAGTAACCGGCCGAAATTGAACGGTTATGATTAACGTCAAATCGTGACGTCATTTTAACCAATGTTAAATGGTGCAACTCTTTTTTCCCTTAACCGGAAATTTAACCAATTTTTTCAAATTGTTATGGTTAAAGTAAGATGGTGCAACTCACTCAGTATTTTTTTTTTGTGATATTAGAAGGCAAGCAAGCACACGTATTTCCTGTTTATAAGAAATTCACGCCGCCTAGATACACCAAAGGTGGTAATGGTGCGTTGCCAACCTGAAGCCGGGATGTCAGGCCTCGAGCAAAAGTGTTTATCGGCTACCTTACCCTCCAAACCGTAACACGTCACGTCGTTATGGCGGCAGGAATAGATAAGGCGGTGTTACCAATCCGGATGAGTCGCTGCGAAACTCTACCACCTAGTCAGATGTCACGGTGTTAGTGACAGTAAACCTATGCTCGCCTTTCACAAGCTGCCTGGCAGGAAGGCAGATGGTCTATTCTGCAAAGGAGCCCGGACCAACACAAGGTATATTTTTGAACTTTAGTATTTTACTATAATATATAATAAATTCATCACATTTTATCGAAATTGCTCCAGCGGTAAGGCTGTGAAGGCGTACCAGACTGACGGGCTTTCATATACTATTAAGTATCATATAGGATTTATTTGGAAGAAACTTTGATATAGGATTTGAACATGATATTACTTTAAGTCAGAGAGACGGTGACACTAACACCGTAACCAAAACTGGCTGAATTTTGTGTTCTGATGGCTTGTCTATTTTCGTCACTATCATGTTTGTGCTCGTCACTACAGTTTCACAGAGCTGATAGTTTGTAACCGGCAGTAAATTTACTTATTTAATTGGATTAAAATTCCACAGCCTTACTGGCAACACAAATATACCACAATGATAGGACTTTCGTTTTCGAAATTTATTATTTGTGAAAGACTGATGAAAGAACTAAAAGGTGACTTAGAATAATTATAGATTAAAATACGTTATCGGTTTTCGTAATATTAACAGTTTAACTAAACTACATTACAAAGAGGTGTTGCTAGTTAGCAGTGTATGAGGTTAGGTGTTTTCAAGGTAGGAACGGTTTGTCGGGGGTTCATTACAAAAATTCAATTTAGTTGTGTGGTTTAGTTATCGCCACTGTGGTCTAGCGGTTCAGTTGTTGGACTTGACTGCTTGAGGTCCCGGGTTCGAATCCCGGGTCGGGCAACGAAAAGAAAATTGGATTTTTCTAATTTTCTCATAAAAAAAACGTTGCTCGGGATTGGAAATGTGCCCGGTTGGCGATAGGCTTGTCACCTATCATATTGTGGGACTTTGTGTCTTCGACTAGTCGTGGGTGCCCTGGTTGTGCCTCTGCCTACCTCTTCGGGGATATGGGCGTGAAGATACTTGTAATAATGTACAATGACCGATATTTCAAAATAGAAGACATAATTTCAATTTACGACCATTACGTAAATAGGTCACACAAATAAAATTTTGACTTGACAATAAACCAAAAACATGTGAAAAAATCATGAACATACATCATTAAAATTAATTTACGCAGTATGTCTCTATTATTTTTAATTATGTTGCAATTCAATTCGCAGTGTAAAACAAGATTTCAACATTATTGCTGCAACATTTAAAATTAATTCGTTTAAAATTGCTCCATTGTTACCCGACTGAACAAAATGGTGTATGTTTTCAGGGGTCATGAGTAAATAAGAATTTCTCAATGTTTTAAAGACTTGCCGAAACTAACAGATAGACGGACAGACATACAAAAGTTGTAAAATAAACATTTTGCAATTATTTTAAAAACATATCCGTATTTACATTCATATGCATGTACCTAGTAAAAAGAGGTTATTTTAATATTCCAGACTTAGAACAATGTATGTTATGAAGACATAGGGGAAGGTGGGGTAAGACGGGGACCTTAAGGAAATATGTGGAATAAAAGCTGTCGTTTTGATTTAAAAAATTAGAAACTTTAACAACAATATAATCAGTCTTTCTTCTTTTGAATCATAATCAAACAAAACAAAAATTAATCATTCTTCTTGTAGAAATAACAAAAACAAGAAAAAAGTATCTAATCCCCATCATATCTCACCCATAGGGAAAGATGGGGTACCCCACTGGGAAAGATGGGGTATAGGTAGTTAGTCATCATCACTTTCACAAACTTGGCAGATATGGGCACCTAGTTCATCGTTATCTGCAACTTATCCATCCTTCACGTGATCCCGTATATAAACCCTGACAATACAAACACTCCGTGTCTTCGGTATCGCTACCTGAATCTTCGATTTTCTTTTTAGCCCTTTTCTCTGTGTTTTTGATTGTTACCTTTTTTGATTTATCCTGAGTTGTTTTCTTTTTATTATCTTGTATATTTTACTCTTCTGTCTTTCTTCTAACTCTAATTTATATGGAGACGCGGTAATTAGGACTGTCTTTCCGAAATTACGAAAATTTCGAGAAAAACCTGGTAGAGCTCCATTTATCAGTTCACACTTCATACAATGATGAAAATTTCAATAGTTATTTATAGTCGTCCGTCTCTCAGCGGAGGTTAAAGCCTCTGTTGTTTTTTCTAGTCGCAGCAACCACCTTGAATCGTATTTTGGAAACTTTGTTACTTATAAACTTATTGTTGTATTTCCTGTCTGGGGTGAAGGGATGCTCATCTAACGATTTTCCTAGCAGTTCAAAAAACTTGCTCTCTGCAACTTTATTAAAATCCACACAGCCAATCCTTTCTAGCTTGCCTCTGCTCTGTATTATTATTTGGAACTGATATTTCGTATACCAATTTTAGAAGTTCAGTAGTTGTTATCCAAACAATCGCCCTTCCATTTCCTTTAGCTGAATTACAAGTTCCTGTTCCTCATCTTAAGTAGAAACAGTTTCAATCAGGCCCAAACATACCTTGAGATCCTGTAAACAATTGTCGTGTTTTCTGACTTTATTAAGTTTTCGTTCAAGAGTAGTTTGAGGGACACCGTAAGTTTTACTGGCTAATTTATAACCTTTTTTCCCATTTAACACATCTCTGATTGCCTGTCTCATAACTTCTTCCTCCCAAAATCCTCTCTTTGTCTTTCTTTTATAGTCACTATCCATGATCTTGAACAACATTATCAATAAAAAACTGAACGGGTTACTGCATCGTGCCTCATACCCTATCATGCCCCAAAGGGACTTTTTCAAAAATAATAAAAATTTTAGGTTATAAAACGTGCTCAACGAAACTAAATTGGAGTGTATTTAATACTATAATAGACATGTATTAAGAAAAAAATACGTGTATGACCTACATGTAGCACGTTCTGAATAGTCAGGGCTGTTGTGTGCCTCAAAAATTAGATTAGAAAGTAAAAAAGTAAATAATTACTCACAAAAGTACAAAACGTCCTCCAAACGCTATAAATCTTTTGGGACTAAAAAGATACCCAACTAATATACTAGATGGTACTAGTAGCCACACAGTAGCAAGTTTGAATTACCGCCCGATCAGTCTTATTAATTCACTCGGCAAAATATACGAGCGTCTTATCCTCGCCCGCCTTAAGACAGTCGTAGCCGACTAACATTTGTTACATGAAACATTTGTTAATGGATGAGCAATTTGGTTTCCGGTCAGCCCATTCATGTACAAATCAGGTGCACCGCCTCACGGAGCACATTCTAGACGGCCTGAATAGACGACGCCCCCTATACACGGGAGCCCTATTCTTCGATGTGGCCA
>NJDD01004787.1:0-116656 GCA_002245505.1 Calephelis nemesis | reverse complement strand
CGGCCCACAAAGCCCGGTGAAGTTGTAAAAACCGCGAGGTTGGTAACGCATTAGTCATTCCAAAAAAAAAAAAAAAGTTTGAATCTTTGAAATCCATTGGGTCCCCGTATTGCCTCACTACCCCGTCTTACCCCACTTTCCCCTATTGTATATTATAGACACTCCAATTTTGTTTATTTGTATAGATGTATAGATTTGTAGTCTGTGAAAACGGCATTAGGGTGCAGCGGCATGTGTTATTTTTTAATCAAGTGCGACATAATCTAATACTTGTACCTATTCCAATATTTAGGGTAGCGGCAGCCTATTAATCCCGCAAAAAAGTTATTATTCTCAGTAATTTTTCTCTTAAATAAATAAATATTCCTGGACAAGTCACACAAATTGAACCTAACCCTATAGTTAGGCGTGTACGCTAGCCACTCGACCAACGAGACGGTCTCTTGACCGCAAATTAATGACAATAGTTAACGTAATTAATTATTCAAGGATGAAAAGGCGTACCATGGTTGTATTACAGGCCAGCTAGTCATACGAACATATGAAAAATTGTGATGCATTTCACGAGTTATCGCCCAAGAGAAATTTGCTCCGGAAAACTGTAGCTGGCTCACGGAGTATAAAGTATTAATTACAGGTGTTCGATTTTTAGAGATAGAGTTCGAAGATTAGAGGTGGGTAATTCCATAAATTATTATAGATGCCGTTGATAACCGATTATGTATTAATCACTCATTCTATGTTGTTAACCTAATGACATTACTAGTTAGTTATTCTTATATCACTAATATGCTAAATCTAATGTTTCAGAATGTTAAGTGAAAAATAGTCGAACGAAACGGGTTTTTCTATTTAATTTGTTCGGTTTATTCATTCATTGGTGGGTTCTAACTTCTAAAGGAAAGTAAGATTTATGTACTACCAATTTCGTAACATAGGTAAACATATATACATGATTATTTGTAAGAGTTTTTGATCAAAACTCAGAAAGTTTTTATACAATAAAAATAACAAAAAAACTATGAATTGTTGGATTGTTTAACAAAATGTAAAACAAAAAGGCAAACAAAAAGCATGTACCCTATGTAATGTAACCCGTGTAACCTGACGCGGTTACACATAATACCGGTACAAGAAAAATATATTACGTAGCATTTTTTCTTAAATCGAAGATACGTCTATTCCGATATCCTAAACGAGAATTGGTGACGTAGCACTTGTATTTAACGGGTACCTTAACTGGAAACCGGTTTTTTCGGTATCAGTACAGGTTACAGTATCGGTATCAGTACAGTACTCTTTAAATACCAGCATCAGGTCGGTACCCTTATACAAAGTACCGGTACCCGCTTTGGAACTTATAATTTTACAGAACCTGTACTTTTGGTACCACTTCCAAGCCTTGCCGACAACATGATGCGATCAGGTCAAAGTGCATATAATATATATACAACTCGGTATTAAGTTTTAAAGTATCGACAAAATATACATTGCATCGAACGGAATGTATCGATTAATCACTTGTATTGCTCGAATCGTTCCATCCCTAGCTGTACCATAACTACCCTTGTTTGTGGCCATCACGTACGCACACTGGCTTCTAAGAAGTTCGTTTTGTTTGATGCCATCAAGATCTATCGGTGACGTCATTAATTGTGTAACGTAAACTTAGGCAGTACCAATAACAAACATCTTACGCACGTGACCATTATGGGCTGCTCCTCATAGCGTATACTTAAATATATTTACGATTAACCTAAGGTACTACTTTCTCCAAAAATATGATAGGTGGTAAACCTATTGTCAATTTATAAAATCCGAGCAATGCTATTTTTATCAAAAACTACCTGTAGCTAGGAGAAAAAAGAACGTTAAAATTGGCTACTTCGCTTTTATAAAACTTTCACTTCTTAGTACCAGCGAACCCAGCATGCTCTGCCATGTTATTTTTTTAGAGATTAGAAAGAAATAATTAAATTGGGGTGGGCCAACATTATCACTTGGGATAAAATAAATATAAAATAGGTTTATACAACTTCTGTCAGACCTACCAAGTGTGCCTGTACCATTTTATCAAAACCGTTTCGGAGGAGTATAGTAACAAACACTGTGACACAGCATACGGATAGATATAGTGTGGAAGTCCATATTTCTTGTCAGTTATTAAAATGATTCACGGATAGCCTAGCGAGTAAGACTGTAACTGACGTATTGATAATTTTCATTGACCATAACTCAAATTAAATTCAGTGTTTGTGGTAAAAGAGTAAAATCTATCGTGTAAACTGTAATAGTTTCGCAATGCTCGTCCGTCTGTCAGCTTATGGCTCAAAAACTGTATAGTGTATAGATAGAAAACAAATAATAATTGATTAAGTGATTAAATTACATACATTTTTGTGCATTACATTATGTAGTTATATATTACTGAATTATCTTATTTATACATATGTACGGTATTGTGAAGATATGCCAGTATGAAGTAATATCAATCAAGTTTAAATTAATTGTTTTATTTTCTGTTTTTGTATATTTGGTACATACACATTTGATATCTGTCTGTCTAAAGGCTAACTGGGAGAGAATGCATATAGCATTAAGTTCGCCTTTTGTACACACAATTTTTGTTTGTTTCCAGTCAAGTTTAAATAAATTAATTAATGTTTTGGATATAAACATTGATCACTTTTCGAATCTCGGTTTAATGGCGTCTCGCACTTTTGACATTTGCGCTTTTGTTTCATCCTGTCCTGGTGTGTGTCCTCCTTTCGTGATTTGACCATTTTGCACTAATTAATTTAGAATAAAACTTTTTAAAATAAAACATAGGAAATTTTGTCGATTTGGCCATTTTTCGTCATAGGACAACTATATGTTACTATCCCTGAAAAGCCAAATTCTGTGAGGTTACATTTAATGCTGCGACGTTTAAACGCATACGAATAGCGGATAGAACTACTAGTCACCTCAGTTTGTATGATATTACACATTTCATTCGTAAGATTTGCAAAATACATACACACACAAACACATTTACACATTTACAAATGCTTAATAACTTTTATTTCTATTTAAAAAAAGATAGATTGGCGCCACAGCAACGATTAAGGATGATGTAGATACCATCTACACCCATATTAATAGAACAAAAGACAAAAAAAAAGTTAGCAAAAGGTTGAAAGCTGTTTGAATAAACCTAATGGTATAGAGAAATAACAATAAAATTCTGTAAAAAAAATAAGAAACATTATAATTTTTACGTTTCATTAAGAAATACTTTTAAGTTTTCCAATTATGAGATACTTGCGCCTAAGATAGCTTAGTTCTTCAGATGGTCCATTTTCAGTATTACGTATTTTTTAAAGTTTGAAAGTAGTAATTTTAACTCTTTCAAACTTAAAAAATACAAAACATTGAATATGGGCCATCTTAACAACTGGACTATCTTAGGCGCAAGTGCCTTAGGTTCTTTTTAACATTTCTTTTTTTTCATCTACCTGTGGATATAACAACTTTTTAACATAGAGATATTTCTCTACCTGTCAATGTATTAAATAGTGGGCCCAAGAAGCACAGCGTCTTGTAAGTGTTAGTTTAATCACACAAGAATGTAAAAGTGGTTATTACTGGTTGTATGGATGCGTTACGCACTGTCACACCCATTATCGTTCCTCCACCACTAAGTACAATCGCAAGTTGCAGTTTCTAGTTTCATGCGTGTTTATGCAATAACATGTTTCCGTCCACAATGTTAGTGGCTTCATTAGTCAAGTGGTTCATTCAGTTTTGTAAGCGTCTAGTTCGGTAATTGGACTTAATCAACCGAAACTGTAATCGTTCGTTACCAGGCAGTTACTATCTTATTAATGAAGTAGCTGAACCGGCGAACTTCGTTGACTAGGCACTCGATACTCCTATCTCGCAGGGGGACTTGGCGTAAAGATGTCTATGTTCATGTAAGATAACCTGTACGTTCAAATGTTTCTCTACATTCCGGATATTTCGTCATTTCATACTTAGGTTTTTTTATGTTAGATATCAGCGACTAACATGGCTATCCCGATGGTAAGATACAACCGTGGGCTAGAGATACCAGATATATTACAGGTGCGTTGCTGGCTACTCTACCCTCTAGATCACAACATGACAGTCATTATGACGGTAGGAATAGCTAAGGCCAAGTACTCTTCCACCAGTGATCAGTTTTACCATGAATCGTATAGATATAGACTAAATTACATTCTTTAATATTCAAAAGATTAGTCTCTTCTACAGTATAAGTGCCACAAAGACTATATATAATCCTAATGTTGACTTATTTTATCTTACAAGATATTATAATGGCAGGAAGGAGTGAGGCTGTGGCCTAGGCAAGTTTATGAATGGTGCTGGTAATAACTCATTTAAATTTTGCTTGGCTGCGACTATCTGCCAGTCAGGAAGGTAAAAGTTTTATTCTACAGAGTAATTAAACGAATACGGGATTTTTTTAAAATTCTAGTCTGACTTCTTGCAAGTTTACGCAACAACATTTTTGTCCAACTACAACGTTAATAGCTTCATTAGGCAAGTATTTTAATTTAGTTTTGTTTATTTATTTATTGAGAACAAATTCACAAAATCTTTACAGGTTTCTCCAAAACGACATTGTGAGTTAGAAATATAATTACAATTTGATAATCAAAACATTGCCATTCCATGTAGGTTTGTGCGAGTTCTATGAATTAAGCTAGGCTAAAAATAAAAATATATATTTCTACTACAAACAAATTTATAAGACAAATAGCTCACGACAATGGAGCGAACTTCAGTAAATTAGTCCTAGCCGCGGGGACTCTTAGCGTAGAAGGGCGTAGACATTAAAGTTTTATGGTCCATAATAAGTTATCTCGACAAAGACAAGGACGATTTTGTTTTATGGTCAAGCACACGTCTATCGTGATGGTAGGAGATAACCGTAACCACTACAGTTACAGGTACCTGTAGGTATCCTTGTTATCCTGTGGCAGAGGTGTAAGTTAAATTGTGCAAGTCGACCGGCTACCCTACCCTCCGGACCGAAACATGAGAGGCACTATGGCTGCAAGAAAAGGTAAGACAGTGGGTTCTTATTTACTAGGTGGTAGAGTTTCGCAGGATTGGTACCAACGTCTTATCTATTTCTGCCGTCATAACGTCAGCACTTGCCGTTGACGTGTTACGGTTCGGAGATAAGGTAGCCGGTATATTTACTTTTGCTGGAGGCCTAACGTCCCAGCTTCAGGTTGGCAACGCACCATAATTACCTTTGGTGTCTATAGGCGACGTGAATTTCTTACGACCAGGGCATCCGTCTTCTTGCATGCCTTTTAATATTATAAAAAAATCTCTGCCCTCCGGAACACCAGACTGAAACTTGAGAGTCATTATGGCGGCACGAATAATAAGGCAATGGGTCCCTATTCGGACGAGCTGCAGCACGGCACTAACACCAGTCGGTCGTGTTAGTAATGACCTATAATTACATATTATACCGTAATAGATACTTAATAGGTATACACCCAAAACAAAATCTTTAGTAGTACTGAGGTCTGTTGCATAAAGTACAATTGTGTGTCAATTTTAAAAATAGAACTCAAAAATTAGCAATATATACCAAACAACAGTCCCTCAAACAAAGAGGCGGTCATATAACAGTTCTGTATAATGATTACTGAATAGGTAAATTATCAACTATAGGGTATAATTGCTCTATAATTCGACGTTCGGCTTATTAAAAGGCAAGTTAACAAGAGGGCTCCTTAATTATACTAACGTTATTCAAATTCATTTCCGCAAATTTTTGTTTCTCCAAATGACCTTAAATTATATAAAACTACCTTTGTTTAAATGTAGGAAGTATTAAATTATACGTTGTATTCTACGATAATTGTTTTAAGTTTTTTTGTGAAAAATTGGATCAAATCTGAGTCATAATACGTGATTACGAATATTTAAGTGTTTTTATCTGCAGAAGGAGGGTTAAGTTTTAAACTGCGTATAGTTTAAGCATCTCGGTTTTTATAATTTTTGAGTTTTATATTTACTCTAGCGGCCCACCCCGGTTTCGAACGGTTATGAAATATACATATGAACCTGGCTTTTTAATCACTTTATCTATTAAAAAAATCCGCATCAAAATCCGTTGGGTAGTTTTATAGATTTAAGCATACAAACGGACATTGGGACAGAGGAAGCGACTTTGTTTTATGCTATGTAGTGAAGTTGCTGAAGTTGTAAATGATTTACAGGTAGAATGTTTTTGCAATCAATGTTGAGTCCTAGCACTTCTTATGGAATGTAGCAAACACTGATTACATTCGCTTGCTTTCTGAGATTAAAAAACAAATGAAAGCGAACACCGTTCGTTTGTGAGGTATTCGGTACCCGATGATAAAAACAGGTCAGTATTATATCCTATTATTAATATTATAAATGCGAAAGTTTGTATGTATGGATGTATAGATGTATGGATGTTTGTTACTCTTTCACGCAAAAACTACAAAGCCGATTACGATGAAATTTGGTATGTAGGTAGCTGAAGATCCAGAATAACATATAGGCTACTTTTTATCCCGGAGTTCCCGCGGGATTGGGACTTACGCGGGTGAAACCGCGGGGCGCAGCTAGTATATATATATATATATATATATATTTATGCTATTGAAAGGCAAACAAGCAGACGGATTTCCTGATGTTAAGAAATTCACGTCGCCTAGAGACACCAAAGGTGGTAATGCTGGCAACCTGACACCGGGATGTTAGGCCTCGAGCAAAAGTAAGTTTACCGGCTACCTTACCCTCCGAACCGGAACACGTCATGACGTTATGGTGGCAGGAATAGGTAAGGCGGTGGTACCAATCCGGGCGAGTCGCTGCTAAACTCTACCACCAAGTCAGATATCACGGTGTTAGTGACAGTGAGCGTATGCTCGCCTTTTACGAGCTGCCTGGCAAGGAAGGCAGATGATCTATTCTACAAAGGAGCCCGGACCAACACGGTATTAAAAACAAAGTCCCACGCCAAGATCCGAAGGCAAACACGCATTTTGTGATGGTACGAAAAACTTGCAGGTATACATTCGAAAGTTTTTAATGCATAACGAACTTGAGGCATAGATCTTAAGCTTATTCCGTTAATAATTTTATATCACCTATCATCGTCAAAATCACATCACCGTAATTCTGAACAACGCCGGAGTTCCTGACTCCTGAGGAATAAAGTGCTCAGTGTCAGACATCACTGGGTCCCCGTCCCACAATACAAGCCCACTTAGTTTCTTTCACCGGATCTTTTCAGTGTGTGGCCGTGATTCCGATCCGGTAGTGGTTTATAAAAATCTCGACGCGCACAAGTACCACTTGTATATAGTCCACGTAAATAAAGATTTTCCTGATTTTGATTCTAAAGGCCTAGTTGTTCGGCTTATTGTGTAAGTTTACCTTTGACCCTACCCTCTAGTGTTACTCTTGAATCTAGATATCATGCGAATTAGAATTGGAATTGTTTACTATTAACTGAATGGTAACAATTCGCCAGTATTGTGTTCAAGAGTACCTAAAATGACATACCTGATTCCAGTTTTCAATATTGTATGAATCGAGGTTCAAGAGTAACTTTACTGAACATGTAAGACTCATTATAGCGGCAGGAATAGGTAAGGCGGTGCATACCTACCAGGCCAAGTTGCTGCTTAGCACTGTACTTATTGTTCGATGACTGTACCACCAGTGATCTGGTTGGCAAAGGCCCATATAACCTATGCTCGCCTCTTACGGTGGTCTATTCTACCGAGAGGACCTAAGCCAACATGGGGAGAACATATTAGGCATACTGGTTTGAATCTACAGCTGTAACAAAACCTAGTTAGAAACATATCAAATACCATCTTGTCAATTTATAAGATAATACGAGTATTATTATCGCCTTTGTTCTGAAGTATTTGAGCGGAACCTTTCGTTCGTGCAAACGATATCATGTATTGCATGATTAATCAATAACCGTTCGTTAATGACTAAGTTGTAGATTTGATTTTAAGTTATTGTTTATTTATATACTACTGGCTTTTGTCTATAGGTTCACCGTATTAAATTTATTCAGATCTCCCGGGGGAACCTCTTGAATATCGAGAAAAAGTATCATAGTAGGTATGTCCATTTTAAACGTCT
Source organism: Calephelis nemesis (assembly GCA_002245505.1). Lineage (NCBI taxonomy): Eukaryota > Metazoa > Arthropoda > Insecta > Lepidoptera > Riodinidae > Calephelis > Calephelis nemesis. The sequence goes on along the minus strand of NJDD01004787.1, from coordinate 108,469 downwards.
TACGAGTTTCTTTGCTAAAATTCATTCAAATCTTTTTAACACGCGAAAACGGAGCTTAGATATACGCGCAGTAAAAGTGCAAAAATCGACTTTGATTTCAATATAATATCATCAAAAATAAGTATTTTTCTCGACTTTCCTGGGATTCCACTATCATCTAGACTTGTTGGCAATGCGACAAGTAGGCTATTCGGAATAAAAGAAGTTTTTTAAATATTAGAGAATTTCTAATGTTATTAATTTCCTATGCTTTCGAAAATATAACCCGATCTATTTTAGTTCTTACACGACTTTATACTCGTATGTTTGGTGCTACCAACATAACTATTACTCATATTTTTAGCCCTGATGATGCTGTATAAGCGAAACATTTACAAAATAATAAATTATAAGTGATATGTAAAACAGGCGTTACTTTGCGGAAATCCATTATAACAGATGTAAAATTATTCTTCAAACGACACAGAATATGACAAGCCTAACTGACGTTCCCACCACAAACCTCCGCGACCAGAACACGAATATACGAAGAACTCGGGAAACAATATAAATTGTCACGTTTTTACACGTGACAACCCTACCTAAAGTTCCCACCTCCCATCTCCGCGACCAGCTTACAAATAGAGTCCGAACACGGGAAACAAAACCACTTGTCACGTCCTTCGTCAACTTTGTCGAAGAACTCACCACAGAGAACACCAAATCGCACTCGACGTACGTTTCGCCTCGACACCGAGGTATCCTCAGGAAATCGACTGTACCGTACAAACGACGACACAAGAGTGTTGATTTGGTGTACTCTGTGGTCTTGTTGTAACTTATTTTAACCTATGCTCGCGTCTTCGAGCCACTAGTCTATTCTTCACATGGAACCGACTCAATAAACAAACAGGAAAATTCTAAAAATTTGTGTCTATTCTTGTTAATTTGAAAATAAAAATGCATGTTTCTCTTTTAGCACTAAAAATAGTTAGGACAGCCCAAACAATTTATTATTTTAATTATCTTCCGGAAAGTACAATAACAATAAATTCCTATGTTTTATTGTTTTATAGTGGCGCATGATCAGAGACGTAGGCTCTACTGCAGGATAGTGCCGTGAACTGGGGCCCTTACACACAGGGGCCTCGAATGAAGTCCGGCGAAAAATTCTCTCTGCTGCAATAATAAAATTAGTTTTAGTAATTTTACCGGAAAGAATGCAGGAAAATTCTCTATAAATCTCTTTCAAACATTTCGTTTAATGTCAATGTTTTGAATTCATAAAACGATTTCTAATCTAGGGAAACTTGATAAAACATTTTGCCTAAAGTTTTCTTTGAATTAATATAGGAATAGCAGTTTCTGTAGGACATACATGATGCGGGTTTTGAACAATTATGTTAATAATAATAACAATTAATAATTAAACATTATAGCGGCTCCACACATAGCTAGTTATATTTATTGTTATGATAAATAACCTTTAAAAATGGAGGGTATATGAGCCATTATAATTATTGCCTTTTTTGGCTTATCTTCACGCCCATATCCCTGAAGGAGTAGGTTTGCTGTATAACTGCTTTTTTTTTATTACTTGTCGCAGTAAATGGTTTTGAATCTTTAGACGATACTCGATTCACCTACGTTGTTCAACGGAAGTATGCGAACTATCTTTTTTTTTTATTTTGTTTCTCATTTTTGACAGTTATAGCAAAGACATTAGCGCATGAGCTAAGGTTACGTAGACTCATTTTCAACTATAAATATTTGGTTACTGCATTATTTAATACCTAACTGCGGACCTGCATAAGGTTAATTTATAAATCGGAGCACAGTGCTTGGCAAAACTCCAAAGACAGCTTAACTGGTGGGTGCCAAGAACTGGCCCTCGTTTGTCTGGGACACAAGTTTATTAACCCGAAACATTTTAATTGGCTTAAGAAAAGATGGCACAGTTGACTAGGTGAAAAAAACTGACAAAATTGCAGGTTAAATAAGTAAATATGGGTTGGATTTTTTTAACTCTTGTGGAAAGATAGGTAATGTTATAAGTTTGACTTTTATGTGTGTTTGTTTGTATGTGTGTTTATTTGAGGCATTTCAACACTGTAAGTGGATCTTTATTCGAAAACTGGCATGATCGAGATGGTTCTTAGCTACATTGCACGTATGTTTTGTCGGAGGAGTTTAGTATTAATGAATAAAATTAATTGCCTGTAATGGTATTTACCATGGTAATTATCTTAAATCCGGAATCGTATGCCAACCAGCGCGGAATACGATAATAGCGAGCACAATATAATAAAAGAATAATACTGAACATTAAACTGAACATTAGTGAATTTGTAACACCATAAATATCCCTTTAAATAAATAAATATCCCTTTACAAGTCACACAAATTGAATCTAACCCCAAAGTAAGCAAATTATATGCTTGTGTTATGGGTGTTAGTAAACGATACTATTACATGGAAATATTTAAATAGATACCATAATAAATTTAATAAACACCCAGACCCGGAAATGCAGACATCTAAATGTTCATCACACAAATGCTGGCCCCCGTCGGGAATCGAACCCGAGCCTCGCGATTCGTCGATGCAGCTAATACGTCAAGCTGTTGCACAATAGGCCTAACATCCCGGCTGCAGGACAGCGACGAAACTATAATGTTTATAGACCACGTTTGTCTGATACCATCAGGAGAAACGTGTCTCTGAACGCTGTCTTTTCATATTAAATCCTACAATCAATAATTTACAATAAAACTTCTGTGGTCTAGCGGTTCAGTTTTTGGACTTGACCGCATGAGGTCCCGGGTTCGAATCCCGGGTCGGGCAACAAAAAAAATAGGGTTTTTCCAATTTTCTAATAAAAAGAAATGAAAAAATTTTGCTCGGGCCGCCTATCACAATGTGGGACTTGGTGTCTTCGGCTGGTCGTGGGTGCCCTGGTTGTGCTTCTGTCTGCCGCTTCGAGGATATAGGTGTGACAATACATTTTTTAAAAAAAACTTGTAACCTCCGATAAAACTTGTATTTAATGTGGCTAAGAACCATCTTGTTTATGTCAGCTTTCAACCAAAACCAAAAAAATCACACACACATACACACACATGCACACGCAGACCAATTTAAAATTACAATCAGAAAATTGTTTATTTCACATAGACCGTACAAAAGGTAAAATGGCTCTTTCTTAAAATCGGACTATGAACCCGTAAAAGACTGGCTTACTCTGTGGAGACGAGACACATGTACAGCAAGATAATTTTTATTCCTTGTTTTATCAGTTATCACTGTGTCTATCACAATTTCTTGTTAATAATAATAATAATATCCCTGGACATGTTACACAAATTGAATCTAACCCCAAAGTAAGCAAATTATATGCTTGTGTTATGGCTGTTAGTCAACATAAAGAACAAATTTAATAAACACCCAGACCCGGAAAGGCAGACATGAGCAAATGCATGACAAATGAACTTATATTCCTATGAGCACATATTAAACTTTCGTAGATACACTGGGATTGCTAAGTTAGAATTTTCGTTCACTTCAAAAATCACGTCCCGAGTCAAAGAAGTCAAATCAGTGAATCCATTTCCTGTGAAATATAAGTTGTCTATAGCACCAAAAATTATAAGATTTGGCATTGCTAAAATAAAGCTTTGAGTAAATAATTCAAGCGGCATATCTCCTCTGTGGTCTAGCAGTTCGGTTGTTGGACTTGACTTCATGAGGACTCGGTTTCGATCCTCGGGTAGGGCAACAATAAAACAATGTGGTTTCAATTAAATTATACAAGGTTGAATTTTCTCATAAAACACATATTTTACTTCTAATTACCAAGTTTCAGTAATATTGTTCTTTAAATTTCGGACAAATGTGGCTATGACTTACAGACGGACAGACAGACAGACAGACAGGCAGGTAGACATTGGCCATGGCTACGGAACTCTAAAAAGCATATCGTCGAATTGATAATTTCCTATTTCTGGAGTCGGTCAAAAAGACTAAAACCTAGTAATAGTCTACATAGGACCACCCGCAGTCGTCTTGTGGTGCTTGTCAGTTGTAACACGTACCTAGTGGCTATTGTATTGTACTAAAGTTATGTTGTATGTACCTATTGTATGCCTGTGCAAATCAGAATAATAGGGCTTTAATATTTCCATGTCTGTCTGAAGGTTGATTCAGAAGGTATGATAAAATTTCATAATGCGAAGTTAACGCAAAAAAGCTTACCTTCATAAAATGTTATTTATTTGTAACTGACTATAAAAAGGGAGGTTATCTATGAAAAAAAAAAATGAACGTGGTCTCTATTTTTATACAACGATTTCTTAGTCATTTGTGAATAGATTTTAAAAATTCTGATTTTATTTAAGAGAGGTCCGTTTTCGCCAATTTCGGATATGATTATGAAAATAAAATAAAATAATATTTAAATTGATGTCGGTTTTCAGCAGTTTGATTTCTATAATTCGAATCAATATTCATACTCTTAAGCTTTTGTACATATTTCTTTTTACGAGAACGAGATATAACAATATTTTAGTTAGGTAAGTTTTATAACCTATTATTGGCACCAGTAATGGTGACGGTGCGTTTCTAACCGAGGCTGGGATGATTTAACTCTTGCGTAATACTGGTTATTTCTTCACTCAAAAAGACATCTTTGTATTAACGCATGTATTATAATGGAAGAAATAAGTTCTGCTACTATATATCTAACTATTTAAAAATAAGAAGGCAGAGGTACAACCAGGACATCCACGATTAGAAGGTATTTAGTCTTACAATGTGATGTCAAACTTATCGTCAACCATCCATTCAAACTACTACCGGACAACCCAAAAAACACATTCTTGATTTAAATTCAAATAAAATAACATTTGTTATTTTCCCCCAAAAAAGTGTATACGTATTATGGCCTCACAAAACGGAAAAAAAGACAGTGCGCTATGAATGAATTGGACTTATCAAAAACGAAAGACCCCCAAACATATCCAGCTCCACAATACACATCCCTAAACTGTTTTATTAGCAATAACAATAAGCGCACTACTAAAAAACTCAACTTACGTTTCGCTTCGTAATCGAAGCATCATCAGGAGAATTCGACTGCACTCCACGAAGGTTGCACTCACATTTTTGAGTTGCCCAACCCGTGAACCGAGTCTGGGACCTTATGTATTCTAAGAAGAAACACGATCACTAGACCACACAGGTCAAAAATAATACAAAAATATATATCCCCTTTGATCCTTTTCAACGCAGAACCTTGGAAGCTTTAAGGGGGACATGAGGGAGACAGGAGGCCTTACATGTCCCAGCGGGGGTCAATTAACAAACAATTACACGCTCAACAATTAACTTTTGTATACCTTAAAAAATATAAACAAATAGTTATTCACACAAAAAAACGGCACACCATCGGTTGTTAATTAGAAGTAACAATGTTGTTACTTGATCAATTAATTACTGCTTGTTTAACGTGTGGGTGTGTGCTGCAATTAGGGTTGCCGTGAATAGAAAAATACCTGTTTTTAAATAAAAAACAACAAAAAAAAATTTAAGAACTAAGTTTATTTAACCCAAATAAAACACTGAATATTTTAAAATGTTGAAGTGAAATGAGAAAAGGCCTACTCCGTGGTTGGTATGAATAAATAGCATTTTACTATTCATTTCTACTATGTAACTTGTGCGCGTCGGCAAAAATGTTGTGTGGAAAACAACGGATATAAAATGCGAATGCGGATGGATGATGATATTTAGCATCCAATACCTACTCTTCTTCCAAAACCATTAAGGATTTGGCGAGAAGATAAATAAGCAAGTATAACACTTTTTTTAAGCCACAACTTCTGTCCTTATAGTAAGATAACTCGTTTAAGTAAGTCGTTTGGTAATTTGGACAAGAAGATACCCTTTAGCTTCCCGAACGCTGCCCATCCGAGTTAGATTCGGCGGTCGACCTCTTTCTTGAAGTTGGATTTACCTAACTGAACAGCTTGACCTAGGTACGAGGCTCGTATATATAGTGATCAACAACTTCAAGAATTGAGTTCCCAACTTGAATAGGTGCAACATGAACATTGGGCATGACTTTCGTCTTATCCATGTTTATCCTAAGACCCACCTGTTGGGAAACTCTATCGAGGTCACCGATCATTTTGCTCAAGTCTTCCAGCGATTCCGCCATGACCACGACATCGTCTGCGAATCGAAGGTGAGTGATGTACTCGCCATTGACATTCATGCCGAGTCTTTTCCAGTCCAGAAGCTTAAAGACATCTTCCAGTGCAGCAGTGAACAGTCTAAGCAAGCAAGTCGGGGCGTAGACCTGTATGACCTTCAGCGAATACGGTTTGGTAATTCTGAGTATTAGATACGCCACCCTTGTCGACACACTCACGATCGCCTCCACGTTGTCGATGAGTGACCTCCGGACGATAAACCCAACACCGCCCTGGGACAGGACGTCACCTTCCTGGTAGTAGAACAAGTTACCGGACTTTAGGATTATCGAGTCCTCTCCCTATCTTCGGACTTCAGATAATCCCACAACGTCCCAGCGTAACTTGTCCAAACACTCTTCCAACTCCAGGATCTTTTCGTCAGTCCGGAGCGTGCGGCAATTGTGCGTTACCAGGGCCAGGTTCGTCAGCTGGTAGCCTACATCCGTCCGGGGATTCTTCGCACCCCCTGCTCTGCCGTTACGGAGTCCGCTCCCGTAGACTCGGTTAAGCGGGGCTGCCGGAGACTGGGGGCCAAGGTTTTCGGTGCTCGTCATTGGAGGGTATTGCCGTAATCCCCACGCTTGGCGGGCGGGTTGGGGATCAACAGTAGGATGGAAGTTTCCACAAGGACGCTGCTGCCCGTCCTGCTTCAGTAATTTAACTTCCACCCACCTTGAACAGTTTGACCGCCGTTTGTCGGTTGACTAATTGCGCTGGTGGTACATACCACAGCGGGCGGTGGGGTCGTCACTTTCCTACACCAAAGTAAAAGTTTTACTTTCAAAAAAATAATTAAATTCGAATTTTATTTGAAAGCTTTTTAACTGGACTGCCCATCAGTACCGGCAGATTATAAAAAATCGGTTTCTGATAACCCTAACTATAACGCAAAAAGTTCATGTCAGTGAACCAAGTGCTGTATAATTACATAGTATAACTCATCAAATAAATATTTTAAAGTGTGGAATTTTGCGCCCACACCAACATAATACTTAATTTCAACTCTTTTTCTGTAGGTACATGGGATAATTTCAAATGAGTTTTTTGATAACGAATTTTAAATAAAGTCGATAGCACATGAAGCTAGTTTCAAAGCCCTGATGATGCTTTAAAAAGTGAAACTTGTTGGCTATAAAGTACCGAAAAGTTTTAAATAAAGTATATAGTGGATAAGTACAAGTGTTTACTACAAAAACGATTGTATTTAATGGAATACAATCGTATTCCAACCAAGTGCCGACGATAACAAGTATAGAGAATCTATATGATGCTTTTGGCTTGTAGCCTTTCGTATACGGTGATGACGGCTCGGCCACTTGTTGCTTTTTCTCCTTCTCTCGCTTTAATATTAGTAGCATAAAATATTTGAACATGAATAAAGGAATGAATGAATGAACTCTTTATTGTGCACAATTAAACTTATTACAAAATGGTCCTATACTTAGTCAGCCAGAAGAGCCAATCACCGCACTCCCCTGTTCCATGATTACTATAAAATATTGCGCTTTAAAGTAAACGTCTTAAGCGACAAATCACTATTTTTGACACTGTAAAAGTAGTTTGAAAAAAAGTATAAAAACTGAAACACTTATCTTTTAGGTATAGTACTTATCTATGTTTATGTTAAATCTGGTGTCGATATTTTCATAATTGGAGTAGACAATTTTGCTTTCAAAAAAGGTTTAACTTTCGATTTTTTTCTACCAACCAAAGTGAAATGAATCGAGTTTTGGAAACACTAGTCTTATAAAGCATATTCATGTTAATCTTGTGAATTTTTGTCACCAAGATCCATGATTGTTATAAATGAAAAAGCATTATACCGTTGACGTATTTTAACACATGGACCCCTAAGAAAGTTTTTCGAGAGTCGACATTGTAATAAACCCATATATAATTTTACAATATTATATATTTTGGGCGCCACTGCTGTTTTAGTTATCGTCCACTATAACTATGCTACCAGAAATAGGCAACAACCAGGGCCGTCTTAAATTATGCTGGGGCCCTTGGGCACATAAAAGCTTGGGGGCCTGGGGCACACAAAAACTTGGGGCCCTTTTGGAATATAAAGAAGTCAAATTTAATTTTTTTTCACTTTCTATGCTCACAATTATTATAGACAAACTAGCTGTGCCTGCGGCTTCACCCGCGACCTTGAATGCTCCCGAATTAGGACAAATGTAATGCACCCAACCAAAACATTTTAATGTTAAATGTGAGTGAAATAGTCGATCCTTCTGGGCCCTCTGTGTATAGGGGCCCTGGTCACTGGCCCCCTGTGCACTTATGGTAAAGACAGTATTGGTAACAACAATAAACAAAAAAACAGTTAAACTTAAAGTTCGAAGACTATTTAACCGCTTCGTTGGTCGAGTGACTAGCGTAGGTACACACCTAAGTACTTATACCGGTTTATATTTGACGTATTAAGAACATAAACTATTTTTGAACTCAAAACTCTGGTGGTCCGAGACCCCTATGAAGAATTGTTTCCCATTGCTGGGTTGTGATCCGGTTACGGGCCATCACTATAAAATGCCGGGTCGCAACATTCCTACCTTGTTTGTAAACACAGAAAGGGGGACCTGACCTCAGGATAAAACTTACGTCATTTTCCGTGAACTTAGAAAAACAAACAACTTCATAATTTCTCACTAACTTGGCGATACGGAAATCTAACATATAAAATTGTCGTGTCATAATGTTAGTTACTGTACTCCTCCGAAACGGTTTTACCGATTTTCACCAAATGTTATATGCATATCGACTACTATCTATTTTTCATTTCCCTAAGTGATAAGGTTTAGTCATCCATTGACTCTTATTTTTTTGACCCAGTCAACCTATTAGTTGACCCAGGAGTACAACGTCTGCTGGGTCGACTTATAATTTTAAGTAATGATAAATATATAGGGATAGTTTGCTTAATGTGATCAGCTTGGTTTTGAAAAAGTATGTTCACAACAAGGCAGTGTGAAAATTTCCAGGCTATAGCTGAACAATGATTAGGAGACAGCGGAGTAGAACATCCACTTCCCGGTAGTAAGCATGGAGTGTCAAGTGAACAGAGCGCGCCGGCTTGGCTAGGGTGTACATAGAAATGGAAATACTCGTAACAAGTTTGGCGCAACATTTATATAAAAAAATAAAAGTATTAAATTTGCTATGCTGTTTATTCACCTAAATCATATGGCACTAGTTGCCATAAATCTGAATGCTTTTAGACTTTAAAAAAAAGTATCTTCACGCCCACATCCCCGAAGAGGTAGGCAGAGGCACAACCAGGGCACCCACGACTAGCCGAAGACACCAAGTCCTACAATGTGATAGGTGCCAAGCCTATCGCCAACCGGGCACATTTCCAATCCCGAGCAACATTTTTTTTATTAGAAAATTGGAAAAATCCAATTTTCTTTTTGTTGCCTGACCCGGGATTTGAACCCGGGACCTCGTGCAGTCAAGTCCAACACCTGGACCGCTAGACCACAGAGGCGAAGGCTTTTAGACTTACTTTCAAATTAAACGGCTTACACCTTTCCACCATATTAATATTTAAAAAACTCTGCCTGTCTGTCAAGTATCTTGTGTCACTTAAGCCAAACTTCATACAAAATTCGGGTTTGCTTTATATCTATGATAGATCCGCCTCTTATTACGAAGTATTTTTATACTCTTTGCTCGTAACGTTTGCTTGCAGTTGAGTAAAACAAGTCCAAGTCATTTTTTCTATTTCCTACTCCAACCTCGCTGATTTGTAGATAAGGAAATAAATATTCAAATTTTCTTTCACGGCGAACTTTATGTTCCGTGAAATATAATATTTATACACCTTAATTTACACCTTGCTCTATTTTCGTAAGGTCTTAACAAAAGATAAAAGTTTTTAAAAAAAATGGTGAGTATTAAGTCTATGCCCTTCTTTAAAGTGAGCGCTAAGCAATATAGTATGTCATGTTTGTTCAATTTCCTAATATAAACAACGTGGCCCAGAATTGGATAAGTTTTTTGGTTGGCGGCCTTTGGTTGGTTTTGCCACCTACCACATTGAGGGACTTGTTATCGGCTGGTGATGGATGCTCTGGTTGCACCTTTGTTTACCTTTTCAGGGATACTGTCGTGGGGAGACACCTACAATTACTGACTACTATTGATTTGTCCTACTTTTGGGATAGGTTAGGATCTTTAGGCCATACTGTCACTTGTTCTGTAACAGACAGAAGGCCTGCATCAGTACAGAAGAAGATACAGTATGACCTAAAGACCTTGTATTATTGTAATTCTTCCTTTTGTAGTGTTCTTCTTCCTTTTCTTGTTGTTCAGCTTCAGCTTTCAGTTTTCAGCTTCTTTCATTAAAGTCTTGTTGGTGTCTTGGGTAAAGTGGTGGTCGCCTTAGCCTAGTTCATCTTGTGTAATTTAAGAGCAGCGAGAAAAAATACACGATAGTACATTAATGTCTTCACCTATATTTCCCTGCCGAAATTAACTAATTTTACTCAATATTTCCACGTATTTAAATAATCATGAAAAAACAGCACCCAACTTTTCTCTTGATGGTGCCTAAACTTATAAGTTAAAGATTGTGATAAGATCATTGACCTCTAAATCAATTTATATAAATCCATAGGGATGATATAAATATGGATATCTGTTTCTGTAAATATCAATGTAGAGTATCTGAGGCAAATAATGATGTGTATCCTCCTTAGTATCAAGATATACATAGATAAGAATTATAAGTAACATTAATAATATTAGCAAGTCTCCAATAAATATTCATATACAATGCTGCTTAACCAAGTGTTCAATTCAAGGTTATACCATGTTACGACATTGAACCGTCGATAAATTTGCCATAGAGAGAGCATAGCTTAAAAATCTGAAAAAAAAAATAAAAAAATCAAAACAGTTAATCAGATAAACACTCTCTACCACATTTTGATGGTCAACATATCATGTACTAGGCCAACTTATGATTACTACTTGCATATACTTAGTCGTCCGATGCAATTATATTAGAAGTACTGGCATTAATTATTATTATTATTACTAGTTTTAGTTATGATCACTTGTAGGTACATAGTATATTATTGACCGCTTTGTTAAACGATGGATCACGAGGACTAACTCTAGCGACAACCACAAGGCTCAGCTTCGATTACCGGCGGTGAGGCATTTCTGTGACGAATGTAATATTTTCGGGTCTGGGTGTTTGTTAAGTTTTATTATCTATTCAAGCTTTTCTATGTATAACTAACGTTAGCTAACAGCCATATCTCAAGTATATAAGGTTTGTTAGATCATTTTGTGTAATTTGTTGTCAAACAATAACTATTTATTATTTACTAATCTCCACTTAGACTGTTTTATATTTTGTAGCATATGTGTTATTTTGATGTTTTAAATATAATCGTCTATAATTTAAATCAGTTTAATAGTTAGTGTCTGAAATAGTAACAAACATCCATCCATTCTTGCGAACTTTTTTATTTATAATGTAAGTATGATTCTTGTTAAAGATTTCAACTGTTTTATTTACTAACTAGCTGTCCCTGCGAACTTCGTTTAACCCGTTTAGTATGGGAAATAATAAAGTATTATTTTTCCCATTTTTACTGCATTTTTTCCGGTTTTCTCTTCGTAAGAACCTTCTTCTGACAATAACTAACACAACAAAAAAATTATTAGCCAAATCGGTTGAGTCGTTCGAAAGTTATGCGCTTACCAACACATTTAGCAATTCATTTTTATATGCGCACTTCGTTTCACCCGTTTAGTATGGGAAATAATAAAGTATTATTTTTCCCATTTTCCCTACAATTTTTCCAGTTTTTCTCTTGATAAGAACCTTGTCCTGGCAATAACTAACACAAAACAAAAAGAATTAGAAAACTCGATCCAGTCATTCGGAAGTTATGCGCTTACCAACAAATTTAGCGATTCATTTTTACATTATTTTACTAATAACAGAATAAGAAAATGATACAAACATTTATTTAATAACAATTATTCACTTACTAATATTGTTTTATTCTTGTAAAATAAGAAAGCACAGCAAGGACAAAAATAAGTTTTTTTTAATACAATCTAACCGTGTAAAAAGTCATATTAATTACACTATTTACAACTCAAGAACGGCTAAATCGATTTGGCTGAAAATTGATGGGGTGGTAGCTCAGAACCTGGAATCGGACATTGAATACTTTTTATCTCGCTCAACTACGAGATAAAAAAAACCCACACAAACTAAACGGGTAAAATGATGTTCGCTGGAATATCTAATATATTATAAAATTAATGACGCATGTAAAAAAGGATTAGAACATACTTATGACCGTCCCCTATGTATGTATTGTAGAAAATAAATCTTTCGACGCACGCGTAATCTAGGAAATCTAATAAAATAAGAAGTCTTATAGTCACTAAGCATTACACAAACTAAAACTCGTGTTAAAATAATATTTTTAATATTATTATTTTTACGAATGAACAATGGTTGTTGTATGATGTAATACCCGGTCAGTATATCCGGTGGGGTTAACAGTAAATGGACACAACGGCGGAAGAGAGTAACACAGACGCGAAGTTCATTTTATTAGAAGTTTGTCATCTACATTCATTATATTTAGAATTATGTGCATTTAATAAAATTATTAGTAAAATATGTTATTTAAAAATGTTATACATATTTCCTGTCGTCATAATGATACTGTCATGATCCGGTCCGGTGGTACATGAATCGATAGATTTGCAGAATGAGCCTAACCCGGACGCATCACAGTGACGCACCTGTAATATCTAAGGTGTCTAGAGTCCACGGCTACATATTACTAAAATCTTAATAATGAGAAACGCAAATATTGAATAAGATTAGATGTTACTAAAAAGTTACAATTGAGACCATTATAATTATATACCTACAAGAAAATAACTTTCTGAGGTGACAATCTCGATATAGTTATCAACTGGATTTGCAACTTACGAAGGGTAAACATTAACGCAATTAGTAACTTCCACTATCAATCTTTAGGCAAAGCGCAAATCTTTAAAAAATCTAGTGGCGAGCCAGTAAAATATAATCAATTTTGATGTCCAGGGAAGGTTTAAAAGATAAGAAAAAGGGAAAAAACTTGCGAGAAAACTAAGAAAAACAACATTTTACTTTTCCCATACAAACTGAACGGGTGGAACGAAGTTCGCCGGGACAGCTGGTAGTAAATAAATGTACCTTCTTCGACTGAAAGAAAAATGAAACAGTATAACAGCTGGTTGAATACTCAAAGCTGACGACTATCTTCTATGACTACCTTACTAGAAGTTTAATATCTTTGTTATATGAGTAAATAAATGATTACCTCTGGACATAATAGTGATTGGCTTAAAGCCAAAAGTACGTAAACTATATGCTTGTGGAATAGGTGTTACTCAATGATATTAATATATAGAACTATATTAACAAATTTTTAATCATATTAAAGATGTTCGCACACCGACGGATAAGCGTAGCGAACTTTACTATCTATACAAAGAAATTAACTTGGAGTGTCTGTTAGTAGTGTTAAAGATAACCGCTTTTTACTATGTGTATATGAGTTTGTAAACAGTCCATATATTATCAAAAAACATTTTTACATTTTTTTGAAGTGAAAACTTCTTTAGCGGCGTTGCGCTAACGAATATAGTCATTCACTATCTTTCAAGAGAAAAAATATTAAATCGCGATGTGGTGACGAAATATTTGCTGCCTTCCCACAAAGATACTTAAAAGCTTGTTAAGCTAAACACTGTTCCAAATTATATCCAACCAATAAAAAGCTAGAAGTGGATGACGTGTAAGCATGTTATTGGTTGAAAATTAAATTTAAGAGACTGTGCACTGTGCACTGTGTGTTCAACGGTAGGAGTTTATTTTCGCAGTTTTATTATTTGGTATAGGTTTGTACGATATTGGACTATGACTCATCGAAGCAAAGAATAATTTTGATTGATGGATAAATTCGTTGGTGCTGTTAGCCAGGTTATTTGATAGAACTGCAAAGAAAGCCTACCTAGGTTGTTTTTTATGTAAAAGGTCAGCAAACAAGCACAGGGGTCTCCTTAGAAGAGACAACCCTGGCCTGTAGACACCATAGATGATAAATGTGCTTCGCTGTACTGCCTGGATTGTTAGGCCTATTGTGCAAGTCTACCGTATAGTATATTAGTATATTATTATATTAGTATTAGTATATTAGTGTAGTAGTATATTATTATGGCGGGACAGCTGGTATTAGTAAGGCAGTGGATCCCTACCCGGGAAAGTTACTGAACAGCACTCTGTAAGCCGTATTGACAGTGTTTGCTATTTCATTTGTAGTGTGACCAAAAGTAACAAAGCGCACATTTCACACAACTTGAATTGACTTGGTCTATAATATAACAGCAGTAAATTAGCAAAAACCGATTTTGATTTCAATAATCGAGTACGTTATCTTGGTACACAAAATTAAGTATTATCTTCGATTTCCCTGAGATTCCATCACCAGGTACGAACTTGATCCGTATTAAAATGGAGGACACTAAATAAAATAGTCAATAGACCATCTGCCACTATGCCTATCATGAAAACTTTAAAAAAGGTGGATAACTGGCAAATTTGAATGTCCCAGTAACGGGTACTACCCTATGTATACCCACCACAATATTGTGATTGCTCGTTTTCTTGATAATAAAAAAGAGATTCGCTATCGCATCCAAATGCGTCAGTGTGCTAACAGCTTTAATATTGCATATAAATCTATGGAATACCAATACCTACGCAAAAACCCGCCTTGACTTATCTAAAATATGTCTGCCTACATACGGATTATTGTTAAGGAGATACCTTGATGGAGTTATCTGGTAAATCCAAACACAGACTAGCAATTTGATGATTAATTACGCATAGAACCTTAGCTCGTACAGCCTACGTGAAACGTCTTCACATTCATACAATAAAATGGTTTGTTTGTTTGTGATTCGTGATTAAGTTATATACCTACATATTATAAACGATTGTTGAAAAGGAACATAAAAAAATCTTAATAAAAATAAACTACTTCTTTTCTGTATACCTAACTATATAACTAACTAACTTATATATAACTAGCTACTATATAAGAAAATTAAAGACATGAAATGATGTGCATGACGGTAACGATATTTAGCTATCGATGATCAAGTCTAGGTGATCACTAACGGCCAATGTTAATAATGTTTCTCTAAAGATGGATTTCCAGCAATCTAGATAGCTGCGTATCCGTCGGCCTATCCTTTACGTAATTTCCATACTTATCCTGTCCACAGATATGTTATTGGCAAGCGATAACATAAAAATAGATCAAAATATCAATCTTGGACAGCAAGTTTTGGATTAGGATTGATAATTATCAGTCTATCAATAATTAATTAACACAGCTAAATTATAATTAATATTGGCCGTAGGACTATCTACTACCAGTACAATAATTATTGTGAGTGCCTGTTTGTTTACATGTATGTGTTTGTCTGTGATACAATAGTGTCAATGCGGAATTGATCCAAAATAGCACGATCTCGTATCTTAGATACTTTATTAATATCGGACGTTAGCATATGTTCCGTAGATAGAAGACTACACTTACCAAAACAATTCGATTACATTTTCTGAAACCTTACAGTGTCATTCCATTCTGCAAGGTAGACTTGCACATTAGGCCTAGGACCCCAGCTACAAGATAGCGACGCCTCTAACTCATGTCTTAGTTATGAAGTTTTACTACTGAGATTTGAATATGTCAAGTGACGAATTTAACCCACCTAGATTTTAAATACAGTAGTATCTTCACGCTCTTATTCCCAAAAAGATAGGCAGAGGTACTACGAGTCGGTGAAGACACTCACAAAGTAATAGGTAGAAAGCGTATCGCCAACCGGGCACATAGGTATCCAATACCGGGCAACGTTATTCTTATTAGAAAATGTAAAATAGTTTTTGTTGCCCTACCCGGGGATCGAACCCGGGACCTCAAGAAGTCAAGTTCAACGCCGAACCGCTAGACCACAGAGCTGATTAATATATCTATGTAAAAATCATTTGCTGTTCATTAGTCTTGTTGTTGTTTGTTGGTTTTGAATTATTTGTTTAAATCCAGGGAAGGTTCGAAAGATAAGAAAAAGGGAGAAACGGCGAGGAACTAGGAAAAACAGCATTTTAATTTTTTCAATACAAAGAATTTCGCAGGTACAGCTCATTACAAAGATAAAAGCAATAGAATTCGAGTATCTTCAAAATAATAATAATGAAATTATTAAAACCCAAGATAATTAATACAAGCTGTACGAATTAACTGTGCTCCTCGCACTGTGACGTCATTTGTCATTCGTAACTTTTTTATATTTATCTTTCTTTTTATTATATTTATCTTTCAAAAAATCCGGTTTGATAACGATAACTAAGGTGTTATCGCTACTGAGCGCTGGCAGCGCATGAGGGGCGCCGCGCGAAGCGGGAGAAGGGTCGCATTCCAGCGGAGTGCACAGTTGTTTCGTACGAGTTGCAATTATTCTTATTTTACTTACTATTACCAGAGATTAGTAAATGTTATATATAATACTTAGTAACTATAATATATAATACTTAGTCTTTGCTATTACCAAGGGCGTAACCAGGATTGTGAACAGACATAGAAAATCCTAAACTATATGTTTTAATTATGGTTTTTATCAGATGAGTATCTAGTAGCGTAGAGAATATTAAAATCTTTTAAGAACTGCTCTTTCAATTTAATATCTTATTTTCTTGGAATCTATTCCTTGTCTATGTCTATGTCTATCTTGTCTATGCTTCACATATGCTCATTGAAAAATTGTTGGTCATTCGAACTGTTGCGTTTCTATTTGAACACTCTTCTAGGGAGTGGGCAGCTGACCCGTGACCGTGGGCCGTGGTGATCACAGTACGCTAGTCACTTTTTTAGCATCTGTGATGCAATTATGAGCTTCAGAATTTTAAATAAATCTAAATTTGAAATTTAAGAATTTTAAATAAGAAAGCAGTTCAAAAATTATAGTAAATGAATAAAACTTCCCATCGTAAGAAGACAAGTGTGTAAAGCTTAGTACAGACCGATCATGTTCTGACGACCCACAGGTGTCATTGAACTGTCTATTGTATTGTCAACACAACTTAATACTGTTGTCTCAAAAGCTGAATTCGCCAAGGTCTAATTCTGTCTAATTGCAGTGACGGACATTTAAAAATTTTGTCATTTTTATGTAGCTATAAAACTTTTTTTTAATTCCTATACATTTTTCTTGTGCAACTGAAACAGACTGCATATTTGGATTTTATTTTTGACATTTTGAAAAAAATCTTAAAATCTAAGTATTAGTTCATAAATAGTTACAAAAACGGAGATTTGATTATTTCAAGGAGTATTTTTATAATTACCTATTATGAAGTTTCTCCGTAACATTGTATCGGAGACCACCGATCCGATAACGGTAACCAACGCAAACCTCCCAATCCTAAAATAAACTTACATGATACCACAATACACCCTTGACGGTGTTCTAGGCGACAAAGACCTTTTTTCCACCAGGTGCCTAACGCCAAGCAGCAAGCCATTTGTGCCTTCAGTCAATAGACCTAGTTCCCAGAACGCAGCACTAAGTCGAGGTTCGGTTAGCTAGGTTATTAGTTATATTAGTTTAGCTTATCCTGGGCGACAGCACTTGTTGCTGAAGTTGTAGGGTTGTCCAAAAAGCAAGCCAATGCAAGCCACATTTGACATTCTTGTCGAAATCGTCACCTTAGAGACAATGTATTCCAGTGGAGAATTATTGATTCTGCTATAATTTTTCAAGTGTTTGGTAGTGAAAAAAAGAAAAGATATAAATCATGCCATGAACTGCCGCTTGTAAAAATGCAAATCTGCCATTATTTGGTGAAAGACGTCGTAAGCAATTTTTATGCGATAAGATAGCGAACAAAGGACAAGGCTTTCCTAGTGATAAAAAGTAACTGTTGCCTATAGACACATAGATGTAGGTGCGTTGTTGTCCAATGCACAAGTATTTCGGACCCTCTGGACCAATAGCCATTAGTATTAGTAGTCCTAACAATGTCATTAGGAATATTTAAGGGGCAATCCCTACCCGGACGAGTTGCAGTACTGTGCTTTACCGTCAGTGGTCTTGGTAGTAATGATCTATTTTACCTTGGCTTGCCTCTAATGAGCTGCTTGGCAGAAAGTCAGATTGTTTATTCTACATAGGAGAATTGCATACATTAAAACATGCAAAGAGGTACATAAAATTTAATATTTCATCATCAGATTCAGACTTAGTCACCATACATGTACTCTCTTTCAAAAAAATTAAGAGTTTCAAAACACCGGTTCAGAAATTACGGGGAAATAGATTATCATGCGTACATAGAAAAAATGTAAAAGTTGAACACATAACCTATTTTTAAGTAGATAATTTAAAAAGAGCCTGGGAGTTAAACGCCTAATTGGTTAATGTAATTGTTGTATTTTTTCTCACAATTTAGCTAACTTTTAGTTACTAATACATTTTACAGCTCAGCAGGTGAGTGATAATTGGTGTTATATACACTTAAAGTCAAGGCATGATCTTGCGTTCTATGCGAAAATATAATCTAACGGTGCATTATTAACAATAACAAAATATATTTATTTCACATGGATTTTTACAAAGATTCTTGTGACGCATCTATATAAATCTAAAAACTACAAACGGGTCGGAACGCGGTTACTCACAGAGAAGATCCGGCGAATGAAATTCGGCGGGCTTGATTTATTTATATAAATATAATTTACAAAAATATATTACTTGTATAACATGGCTGACAATTGTGTATTTTTGATGTTTATAACTTCTGTCTTTGTCTGAGTTAAGGTTCGTTAGAAGCGTCCTGACGAGCTCTGTACAATTTTGAAAATGATGACTATATAACTAAACCTAAAAAGCAATCCTGATTTTTCCGGAGAAAGCTTAAATTGAAGCTTGTATTAAAGTACGACTAAAAAATTTTGCTGTGGCTGTGAAACAAAATGGGTATACACGGCAGTGCTTCCGCCGAAACGAGCCAAGTGAAGGGCACTATCTACCTTTTCTCGAAGTTTTTCGACGTTTTCTTGAACCTTCATAGAGTTGGTTTCCGATGTACCAGATAAATAAATATCCCTGGACAAACCACACAAATTGAATCTAACCCTTAAGTAAGCAAATTATATGCTTGTGTTAGGGATGTTAGTCAACGATACTAATACATAGAAATACTTAAATAGATACCAGAGTAAATTTAATAAACACCCAGACCCGGAAATGCAGACATCTAAATGTTCACAAATACCTGCCCCCGTCGGCAATCGAACCCGAGCCTCGCGGTTGGTCGATGTAGTTAAGCTATGTTAGAGTACACCCTGACGTGTTAGAAAGTTGGGATGTGGTGTGTAAACAAAGTTCAGTATACAAAAAAAACACTACCGTGTCCACAGGACTTTGCTAGTGTTAAAGCACAGCAGTCAGCTATAGTTGAGTATAATCAATAATTATGGTAATCAATTAACCATCAAAGAAGAAAGGCAAAGATAGAGAATGGGCTGTGAAAACATGCACTGCTGATGTGCAAGAAATACATAGCAAAAGGAGAAGAAAAAACTAATGGCACTTGGATTTCCTGTGACGTCACGAGATTGTCCACAGTGTCCACATGTTTTTAAGTTTTTGGGATGTAACTTCGTGGAGGTTGGTTGTAAAAATACAAATAGGGTGTCAAAGGATGGGTCTTCACTAAGCGCGTATTAAGCTATAAAAAAATATATTATGTCATAGATCTTAATAAGGCAGCGCACGCACTTAAACATGAAAAATTACCAATTTTTCTGGATTTTCTGTGAGAAAATTCCAGTTCGTAAAAAAGACAAAATCACTACACTGTAGTTCGCACTAATAGCTTCTAGGCTAGACTAGGCTTCCGGGAGCGGCTTGTACGTGAGCTACCGCTGCGAGATTTCCACCGTGACTGTGACCGTGGTGTTAGGCCAATAATTGTGCAAGTCTACCGGTTACCCTACCCTCTGGAACAGCTCCTGGCAGTGAATGGACAAGAGCATGGATCCCCGGGGAAGTTGCTGCACAGCACTCTACTACTAGTGATCTTGCTGGTAATGTAAATTGTGCTCGCCTCTTATGAGGGACTCGTAACTGAGGCAGATGATCAATTCCCCTACCTGAACTAACACTAGGAAATGATAACAAGCGAATATGGAAAATGTTGTAAACTTTACCGCTCGGTAGTTGAGTGCTAATCGGTATGTTTGCGAAATAGTGTGGCGGAGGTATCAATGACATTTTGAAGCCGAAATGTCATTGCATCGGATGAACGGGCGGTGACCTGCCAACAGAGACAATGCTAACAGTATCCTCACGAATTCGTGAGAACTTCGGTTCCTATGCGAAAATATACTCTAACGGTGCTATTCATTCTTGACCGCCTCGTTGGCCGAGGGGTTAGCACCAACGCATAACTCCACCGACCAACCAAGAGGATCGCATTCGATTCCCGACGGGGTAGGCAATTACGTGATTAACACAGATGTTTAGATTTTTGAATGAGGTATAGGTATACTAAATTTTTTCTGGTATATATTTAAGTTTTCCTTTGTATTATTAATAGTATCGTTGCTTAAGATTTATAACACAAACATATTATTTGCTTACTTTATCCATTTCTGTAAATTGGCCAGGAATATTTTTAATACATATTATATACAAATATAAATAATTGCAGAACAGTGAATTATGTACATTACAGACACTTAATAATAACCGCGGGTAATGTCGGGATAAAAGGTATCCTACGTCACTCTCTAGCGTGCTAAATTATGTCCAAATACAATATTTAAGCAAATGTACCAAATGTTTGCTATTCATGACCGTACACAAAAATCAAGTGTTTTCATCGAATTTCTTGGGATTCCATGATCATGTTCGACTTGGTGGCGATCCCATTTTCAAATGGGATCGCCTCGGAAGTACGTGCCATTTACTAAAAATAATATTTGAGATCGGTTCAGAAATCGATGAACATGCATAAAAAATTGTTGATTAAAATCGTAAATACCGAATCTCAAACATATTTTCTGTATGATTGATTTTGATGTTTGTTGTAAAACGCGGGAAAAACTACGACAAGAGCCAGTAATTGTTAAAATATACAAACACCAAAATCTAATTAAGATAGCTTTGACTAATGTTTAAAATTTTGCACATCATCACAATTTTGTCATGCTCTGTTTCTTATATAACAACAGCTGTAAAGTAGTCTAAATATTATGGGAAAATACACGGCACCGTCAAAACTATTGTCATTGAGATTATTGTTACGTAAAATATACATATAAATGAAATTTAAACGGTAATTTACAATAAATAAACGTTATTCGGACTTATTCCCATACCTCTCCCAGTCCTAATCGGAATATAATGCCGTAATAATTGTTTCATCGCTGTTTAGTAACAGATCTTCAACTTTTAAGGAAAAAGCAACATGTAGACATAACGTTACTTTATGGTCAAACTGGTACTGAATTTTGTAAATCTTTCTAGTTTAAAACACCGTTAGAGCATACCTTTGCATAGACCCCGAGGTACAGTTCACATGCTGAAGATTATTGTGTAAATTAGTGAGGTTACTGTTAGGGTCCTTTTGTTGTCAGGTCGCCGCCCGCCAACTATTGTACACCAGATATTTTTCAAACACTTCAATTAGCATTTACTTACCAAGCGGTAAAACTGTGATACATTTTACTAAACTACTAAATTTAAGTAAATTTTTAAATTTATCTTTCTTATTCATACCAAGTTTATATTATTTTTATACTATCTTCTGTGTTATAAACCTTCCGCTTCAATTTCTAATAAAAAATGTATCAAAATACATTGCGTAGTTTAAAGATCTAAATCTAAGTATGTACTATGTGCATAGGGACAGACAGCGGAAAGCGACTTTGTTTTATTCTATGTAGTGACTATGTCTTCATCTGCTGCGGAAGTTAGCGCAGATGTTTGAATCGATTTCTTCTTCTTGATACATTTTGATAAGACAGGGGTTATATTTCAAATATCATCCCTATTCTTTTATTATTGCATTCAATTGAAATTGACTTACTAGTTCGCATGACGCTCCGTTTTAGAAATGATGGTTTGAGCAGGGAGATGTTCCTGAACCTATGTTTGATATTTTTGTAACATTTTCATAGTCTACAATTACAATTTACATAAAATACAAGCACATTATCACCGGGCAGCGTTTCGATTCGGTGGTAGTTTTTCGATAAAGACTCGCAGCAAGGATTTCTTGTGTGGTCCATGTAAAATATTCTTTTTATTCTTAATTTGCCTATGTGGTTTAGTGATTCGTCGTCGGAACTTGACTTCTGGAGGTCCCGCGTTGAGCAATAACAAAAAAAGATAGTATGTATTATCAATTTTCTAATAATAATAACGTTGCTCGGGATTGAACATGTGCCCGATTGCCTTGATACCTATCACACAGTGGGACTTAATGTTTTCGGGTAGTCGTGGGTGCCGTAGTTGTGTCTCTGGATACATCTTCGGGGATATGGGCCGTTCAGTATAAATTTGAAAATATATTGAGAGAGCAGGATCATTTCATACAATAAAAATATCTGAGGTAAAAATTAAGTAAGTATCTTCACGTCCATATCACAACCAGGGCGCCGACGACAAGCCGGAGTCACTAAGTCCCTTAATGTTATAGGGGGCAAGCTTGTCGCCAACGGGGCATGTATCCAATCCCAAGTAATGTTTTGTTTAGAAAATTGGAAAAATCAAATTTTCTTTTTGTTGCCAGAGGGACTTCAAGAAGTCACGCCCGGCGCTGGACCGCTAGATCACAGAGGAAAAAACACGTTTCAATTTATAGACATTTTTTTGTAGGTATGTCAGTTAAAATAAAAATAAAACACACGTGAGCGTTATTGTGGTTAAATTTCATAAGCCGTGACACGAAGCCACAAAAAAAAACAGCGGTCAAAGACCACTGTGTTTTTGTTCGTAATTACTTGCCTGATCTTCATTGCCCATAATTTGGAAACCCGATACTTGGAACCAACTTCATTTAACACTGTCCCAAACATTATAATGATAAATGAGTTTAAAATATCAGTCTCGCGATTCCCAGAATGTGAGGCGTTTGTTTAAATCCATCTGGGGTCAGTTTTAAGAGTAATTTGTTAAGTTAGTACATTAAAAAATACAACCCGAATTAAGCTTTAACATCTGAACAAGAAGGTATAAAATAACATACCCTATTTTAGATCAAACGGCCGCACTTTCAGAGGCCCAAGTCTGCTCATTTAATAACGAGTATTAATTTAATAAGGAATTGAATGAAATACATCGGTTAGTTAATATTTTCTTTTAGTATTTGATAAAATAAATTTCTATTTCCTTTGGTCATCGCATCAAGCGTAAATGGATGGTATGATTATGCATATTTTTTGTTGTATTTATTACTGCTAGAAGAGGGTTATCCTTAATACATTTTATGAATTTTTTTGAGGTGTTAGAGTTCTGTAATGTTTGTTTTCACAACAAACATATTCTGTTGTAAGATTAGACACTCGTCATTTGCGCACACGCGTCACACTTGCCCTACACATTCTATTGTGTAGAGCGAACTATACAAATTTTGTACATACAAATTAATACAATAAATAATAAAAAAAATACAATGTGTATAGCTACTATAAATCCTTAAGGTACACCGCGGATGTAGAGAGGAGAGTGAGTGCAGGGAATAGTGCGAATGGAGCGTTGAGTAAGCTATTCTAAAGCGAGGTTTTGAGTCAAAAAGCTAGACTCGCTTTGCATATTTGTGTGCTTATTTGGGATAATTTATTGGGATTAATTATATGGAAGCGAGAGTTAGGTATGTCAGAAAGAGCATGAAATTAGGATAAATTCGGCCGAAATGAGAGCACTACGTATAATCTGTGGTGTGACGCTCGCTGACCGCATTGGTAACAGTGAGATCTGAGAAAGAGTGAGTGTTGGTGTTAAAATACGAAAGGGCTGGCTTCGCTGGTTCGGTCATGTGGAAAGAATGACAGATGAAAGATTGACAAAGCAGATATACAATGTGAATGTGGATGGATGTAGGTGCCCGGGGAGACCAAGGCTGACATTTCACGGTCAGATCAATCGGATATTATCCGAGGGTGGTGTCGTGGTGTCAAGAGCCTCCGAAACCGGCGTGTTTGTATGAAAAGGGTAACGAATGTAAAGGAAGCAAGACAGGTTTGTCAGGATCGTGAGGTCTAGCACTCAATACTCTCTGCCTACCCCGTGAGGGACTTGGCGTGAAGATATGTATGTATGTATGTATGTCTTTTTAATTAAAATACATATATAATTATATAATCGCTTTAGGACAATTTTGAAAAGTTATTTTACCAATCTGACAGTAATTTATTATTTGTATTTTTAACGTAAGAATATACATGCAATATTTTGCTTACCGCTTTTGCTTTTATAAGTTGTAGTTATATTTAGTTGTAAATTAATAATATCAAATTCCAATTCTGCATATTTTTATTTCACAATATAATTTTAAGATAAGGAAAATAAAGACGTACCTATTTGTAAGTTGTCAAAAATTGTAAAAAAATCAGCAGAATCGGCCTCTCATGTTTCGCTATGTTTATGTGAAATACAACTCCATTCATTGTCAGTACAGACTTCGGCGTTTGGCAAAGCAAAAAATCCTAGCGAGTGGCATGTTTATTTTATAAAATTTTGTGTGTGGGTGGCTACGGATGGTGCATACTAGATGAAATAAGAGACACCGTTTAATATATTGGACACTGTTTTTTTGTGTTGGCATTGTGGCATTGGCGTTAGCATCATCAATTAGTCAAATTCAAATTTGCATAAAATTATTTAAAATTGATGATAAGTCAATGAGATGGAAACATATTATCAGCCGCGGCTTACGGACGAGGCTTGCAGCCATGACTGATGTTTCAGACGTCCGAACAGTCCCCGTGTTGGTCGGGGCTTCTCTGCAGAATAGATCATCAGCCTTCCTGCCAGGCAGCTAGTAAAAGAAAAGCAAAGGCATACCGTCATTAAAGCCGTGGCTTCCTACTAACTGGTAAAGTTTTGCAGATACTCGTCCGGATTGGTACCACCGTTTTACAATTCCTTCCGCCATAGCGTCAATGCTTGCCGTTGACATGTTCCGGTACGGAGGATAAGGTAGCCGGTAAACTTTCTTTAACTCTAGGCCTAACGACCCGGTCTCATGTTGGCAACGCACCATTACCACCTTTGGTGTCTTTAGCCAGCGTGAATTTCTAACCATCAGGGAATCCGTCTGCTTGTTTGCTTTAAATTATCATAGAAAATACTCAAGCTCACGCCCGCGATTTATGTCCGGTAGTTTGCATGGCTCAGTGTAATTTCAATATCTAGATAACATATAAGTAACGCCTGTCAGCCGCGTCCGTCTGCCGCGTTCGGTAGTTTGTTTTAGCAGCTTTACTCAAGCTTGTTTAATGAGATTTGGCGGAAACTAGGAAATACGCAATACACTTATTCCTTCATGAATACTTGTGCACTTAAATTGAACAAAATTGTACAAAACTCTAACAAAATTGACTTACTTAAGGTACTCAGTATGTGGACAAATGAAGAACAATAACAAAAATAAAGAACTAAATGTCTGTTAGCAAAACTTTCATCATGTTTTAGATTAATGTGACGTTTTTTTGGTTAATTTGACTAAACATATTTTTTACTATGCTAGGGGGGGTTACATTGATTACGTGATAAGAAATTTGAACCCCTGCCCCCTCTTGAGATGTCTTTGTTTTATGTAACAAAACAGCTAACAAGCAAATGACTCTTCTGATGATAAGATACCAGCGCTTACAGACACAGTTAGTGAGTAGTGTGCTGGTGTTTCGTTAACTTACTTCTGGGATAAATCTGTAACTTTTAGGTGAGCACTGACGTTGTTACGGCAAAATTGGTAGGTAATGACGTATATTATTATTAGCGTGTTGATGCATGCCACTAGTAAACTGACTGCACCATAGAATTTAAGAATCTCGACAGACTAATACTATTACTTGTTAATGCTTGTTACCTTGTACCTACGTAGGTATTTGATGGAATTCACATTACAAGATTTTGAAGTGAAAACTTCTTTAGCGGCGTTGCGCACTTTTTTTGGAATGGGCAAAAACTTCTAAATTCGTGTTAGATCGTTAGATCGAAAATTCGTAAGATGGCGCAGGGCGCTTGCGCGAATGTTCGTATTGTCATGTTTGTGTACGATAGCACAATAAATGAATATTGTGTTATACCACATAAATGATAGTACTTTCATACTGATAATTAAAGCAATTCGTGTGCAAAATTATTCCCTAATCGTTCCAAAATATTAAAAATGCACAACGTTAATATTCAAGTTTTCTCTTCTGCCGGCACTCCCGTCGTTTTTTTTATGTAGGTAAATAATAAGAAATCAAACAAGCACAAAACTTTCCGTGTGGTACTTATTGACCATGGCGTGTAAACAGCATAGATCTTACCAGCTCTTACATAGATTCTACCAGCGAGTAATGTAAACCTCTTTATGCTAAATGATTTTTGTTTCTTTTCAAAACACTAAAGGGGTGCACTAATTTTGGAATGTTTTTGAGTGTGTGTGTGTGTGTGTGTGTGTTCATGTCTGTGGCATCTCAGCTACTAACGGATGGACAGATTTAGATGCGGATTTTTTCTGAAAACGAATGCCGTCTAATTTTATTAGGTACATTACGAGTAGGTTTTTCGGGGATGATTAAAAATTTTTAATTTTTGGTGTCATTGTTTGCTCGGTCTGTACTTAGCTTAAGCAGATTGCCCTTGATCCCACGCATTGATCCCTCTTGGTATCTAGAGGAAGCATCCGGTGTAGGTATATCACACGCGCAACAATCTGTCACTACTTCCTGGTGCCACAGATTGTATTATCCTTTTATATAAAAAACTGTACCTATTGTTAACCGACACCAAAAATGGGGAGGCTCTCAATTCGACTGAAACTGTATGATTTTTGTTTATATTTTTGTGTGTTTGTTACCCGATTACTCGGTCTGGAGCTGATTTTAATGGCTTGAATGATTTTAAAAAAAAATATAGGTCGCGATTGAAAAATGTTTTGATTTTGACATTAATTAAATTTAAAAAATGGTTCACTTTTAAGCATAACTCAAAAATCACTTGTCAAATTACGAAAATAAATCTATATATATAAAAGAAAGTGATGTTAGTTACTATTTATAACTTAAGAACGGCTACACCGATTAGGCTGAAAATTAGTAGGGAGGTAACTTAAAACCGGGAGAAGGACATAGGATACTTTTTATCCTGTTCAATTGTGAGGAAACTGGGAAAAGCAACATTTTATTTTTTTCCATACAAACTGAACGGGCGGAACGAAGTTCGCGGGAACAGCTAGTATTAAATATTACTTTGTCCAGTAAGTTACACAAATTGAATTTACCCCGTGTCGGTCCGGACTCCTTTGCAGAATAGACCATCTGACTTCCTGTGCCAGGCACCTCGTAAAAGGCGAGCATAGGCTTACCGTCACTTGCACCGTGATATCTGACTAGGTAGATAGTAGATAGTAGGTAGAGTTTCGCAGCGACTCACCCGGATTGGTACCACAGCCTTACCTATTCCTGCCGCCATAACGTTATGACGTGCTCCGATTC
Source organism: Calephelis nemesis (assembly GCA_002245505.1). Classification (NCBI taxonomy): domain Eukaryota; kingdom Metazoa; phylum Arthropoda; class Insecta; order Lepidoptera; family Riodinidae; genus Calephelis; species Calephelis nemesis. The sequence continues at coordinate 80,418 of NJDD01004787.1, read as the reverse complement.
GGAGCTTCGTAAGGTAGCCGGTAAACTTATTCTTTTGCTCGAGGCCTAACATCCCGGCCTCAGGTTGGCAACGCACCATTACCACCTTTGGTGTCTCTAGGCGGCGGGAATTTCTTTCCATCAGGAAATCCGTCTGCTCGTTTGCCTTCTTATGTCATAAAAAAAAACCCCACAGCAAATTATATGCTTGTGTTATGGGTGTTAGTCAACGATAGGTACTAATACATAGAAATACTTAAATAAAGACCAACATAAATTTAATATACATCCAGACCCGGAAATGCAGATATCTAAATGTTCATCACACAAGTGCCTGCCCCATTCGGGAGTGTAACCCGAGCCTCGCGGTTGACCGGTGTAGTTAGGCGTGTACGTTAGCAACTCGACCAACTAGGCGGTCAAATTTATAAAATTAGTATGAGGACACTCGATATAATTTGCTGTCTTTAAAAAAATAATTATCAAATGGCGACGACCAATGAAATAATAGAAGTCGATTTAGCTCTTAATTATTTTAAAATTGAATTAGTACTTGCAGCAATAGTAAGAAGTAGAATCAAATATAACAGTGTCATTATGGATGCAGAATTAGATAAAGTGAGTAAATGTAGTTCCGATAAATCATAGAACTATTTTATAATTTTCAATTTGAACACTTCGGAATTCCCTGACCTCTGAAATTCGGGGCATTCAATTAATGGCCGTCTTCAAGAAGACAGTTGTAGAGCATTTTACTACATGAATAATTAGTTGAATGGGACTTTAGTTTTACTTGTTATAATTATAGTGTTTGTTTTTTAAGTGAATATTTTGATTATACATTCTACATTCTATATTTCTTTTAAGCATTCTCTATTTTTTGTTTGCTGAAAGATTTTTTTTTACAGATAAGTTCTCCTGTTGTACAATTTCTAGGTACATTTTCGATAAATGTATTGAAATGTCTCACTCGAAATTACGCCTACGTTTAGATAAGAGAAAAATTATTCAGCTCGTTTTCAGTTTGGTAAAAACATTGATAAAAGATAAGAACCCACATATTGCGTGCTAAAATAATCACGGTATTGCGAAACATAAAATATACAATGAACTAAGTAAGTACTTAATTATTATGTAACGTATTTATCTGAAAATTGCTACTATACCATAAATTCTAAATTAAAGTCAATTTTTTTAATGGTATACCAGCGAACAAGCTCTCCTGGTGGTAAGAGTCAATCGTGGCCTTAAGACACGATGAATGACATAAGGGTATCGCCATGCAGTGCCCGGGATGTTAGGCCTTTTATTCAATTCTACCGACTATCTCACCCACCGAACTTCAAGCATGATACAATCATTATGGGTTCAGGAATAGGTAAGGCGGTGGATCCCAACTCTGGCAAGTTTTTGTTAAATAACCTTCTCGGGCGACTTCTTGTTTAAGTTTCAGAGAGATGGGTCTAAGATGGGTCTAAGGTACAACGGTAGGTGGGTTGAGCAGTGGCAGCACCCGACAAGGGAACATTCGACCAAGACATATCTTCCAAACTGACCGACCCATCGAAATATATATCTTACCCCGTGTTGGTCCGGGCTCCTTTGCAGAATAGACCATCTGCCTTTCTTGCCAGGCAGCTCGTAAAAGGTGAGCATAGGCTTATCATCACTAACACCGTGATATCTGACTAGGTGGTAGAGTTTTGCAGCGACTCGCCCGGATTGGTACCACCGCCTTACCTATTCCTGCCACCATAACGTCATGACGTGTTCCGGTTCGGAGGGTAAGGTAGCCGGTAAACTTACTTTTGCTCGAGGCCTAACATCCCGGCCTCAGATTGGCAACGCACCATTACCATCTTTAGTGTCTCTAGGCGGCGTGAATTTCTTACCATCAGGAAGTCCGTCTGCTTGTTTGCCTTCCTATAACATAAAAAAATAAAAAACAGTTATTTAAAAAAGCATGAAGATTAATATTTTATGTCTGGAATTTTCCATCTTATAAAAACGAATCTCAATTTCCGCTGATCATCTCATAACGCGTGAACGGGACCAATTTTCCTAAATCCTTTTTTGTTCCTTTGAACCTTTTATATAAAAAATCAATACGCATTTATAACGAGGACAGGACAACGTCTGTCGGTTCAGCTAGAAGGTAATTAACATTTTCTACCATCGGCGCTTGATAAAACTTACAATTATTCATATTTTTAAATGAACGAACACTTTTACGTATCCCTTAAAATTTGTCGATTTAAATATCCTACCGGTTACACATTTTCAGCACTATCAGGTAAAACTTGTAAAATAATTTATCACTTTTAGTATTGTGAATGCAAAAATGTTTGTTTCTGTATTCTATTTTTATGTCAAAACTATATAAAAGCACATAGATAATTTTTATCGTGATACCTATTTCAGTGTTTTTCCATGGGAGAGCCAAACAACTGTAGTCAAAGGGTAAGAGCAAGTAAACTAGCTGTTAACTTAGTTGAATGTTGTGCTCTGCAACAGAGCCAATTAACACTAACAAAAATGTCTTCATCCCTGAAGAGCTAGGCAGAGGCACAACCAGGGCCAACCCACTATTACCCAAAGACACTAATGCCCAATTTCACCCTATATTTTAGGGGACTTTTAACGTATTTTAAGGGACCGTTTTATATGGAAATAGTCCCATAAGTAACGTTAAAAGGTCCCTTAAAGTATAGGGGCTCTTGGTGAAATCGGGCATAAGTCCCACAATGTAAATGATGGCAAGCCTATCGCAACTTTATTTTTAATAGAAAATTGATAATACCTTTTTTGCCGCCCGACCCGAGGAACAAACCTAGGACCCCAAGAAGTTAAGTCCAACGCCGGAATGCTAGACCACAGAGGCATTTACCATTATTAACTAATAAAAACATTTTCCTACATTTATTCGATAAAAAACCTTAATACAGAGTTTTTTTCAAAAATAAATGTATTTTATAGTTCCCGAGTACGAGTTTCAGGTCAACATGCTATAGAGGATCTCTCTCCAGTAAAGCCACTTTCTAAGCAAATTATTTCATAATTTGGAAGTTGTTTGAAAAACTTTTATCAGCTCCTGTACTGGTAACGAAGAGAACTATTAATATTTTTTTATATCCGCTCGACAGTTAGGTTCTATCTTAAAATGGTCCAATATAACTATTAAAAAAGTATAGTCCTATGTAGAACCGTCGGTCACGCCTTAAGTAGCAAATTCGTCTGTTAGACCAATTTTGGGGTTATTTTTCCAGAGGCAAAAGTGGCTTAAAGCAATTTATTATCAAAACTTGGTTTATATTACCTTAACCTAACATTTTTTCAGGCCAACTAAATTCAGATCTGTAATTAACAAATTTATCTTTCAGATATTTTTTTGGTGACTGTACTTAGAAGTTCATTATTTTTTAAATAGTTTGTGACTTTATAATAATAAATGTAGATAAAAAAACACATAGACTAATGTGGAAAATGTACACAATTTATACCTAATCTAGCTGCATTATAGAAGGATATGATGCATTTCCTTGTTTACACGCTTTCGAGCAAAATATCCCACAGTAGGTGATTTCCTAGAGCATTATCGTATGTTTATTTGTTTGTTGTTCGTACTCACTATATTTTCCATGACAGTAGGAATTTTTTTTAATAAGTCAATTGAAAAACAGTTTTTCAGACTTTGACTTACAGTTTTTTGTTTTTTGACTTACAGTTCAATGAACTATTGAATGACTAAATGTTTTTTCAATTGAAAAACTGTTTTTTTCAATTGACTAACGAATATTATTTCTACAACCAGTGCCATTTTTCAGATAACAACTAGTGCAATCCTTCAGAGTACAATTTTTTTCCAGGTTATACGATCCTTCGGATTATTAAATCAAAATCTAGAAAATCAAATCAAAAGTCGTTTATTTATTGTAACTATGATTACATGGTGGAATTAAATTGCTGTAGCGTCCTTTTAAGCAAAACATGCTTGTACCAGGAGGCTACGCTCTTCCATACGATTCTTAAATAGATAATTTGAATTACCTAGTTTTCCAAAAACTTTTAGTTATATTACTTGTTCTAACACAAATTAAGTGACTAACCTTATTTTAACACTGGCTTCCGCCCGCGACTCCGTCCGCGCGGATGTCTGTAAATGAAAAATTAAGATTAATTTTTTTTCTACGTATTTTTCCAGGATAAAAAGTATTCCATTTTATGCCCAGGATAATACGGTATAATTATACCAAGTTTCATCGAAATGGAAACGTTAGTTTTCACGTGATGCCTGAACATACAGACAGACAGACAAAAATTTTTTTAATCACATATTTTGTTTTGGTATCGATCCAGTAACACCCCCTGCTATTTATATTTTCATTATTTTCAATGTACAGAATTGACCCTTCTACAGATTTATTATATGTATAGATCATCTTTACTGAACTTTATTTATTGAACTTTTTCCAGTTAGCGAAATCGAGCCATTCACACGACTTTTTTCTGATCTAGATGCATCAAACAACATTATTATGTTACATTCTATTCACTTTATACAAAAAAATAAACCCCTTTTGCATCAGTGTATGGGGAAAGTAGAGAAATCTGTGGGAACCATACATTACGTAACTCATTAAGGTGCCACTTCTAAGATTTATTGTGATCTATCAATCGTGGGTGTTTTTACGTTTTCAATCACATTATCTTTTGTCGGAATTTCTCTTTTTATCGGTATTTACTCCAATGTTAATTAGCTTCCAATTTTATGACCCAACTCTAATATCAAAAACAAGTTTTCAATACTAGTTTTTTATAGGTACAAGAGAACCAGCTGATTTAGACGCCCTTTACAGGGTAAGTTTTGACATTAGCTTGTCCATAGTCACTGAATTATTTATTAAAATCCGTTCTTACATATTTCTGTCGTAATAATATCCTTGTTTTGCATAGTTATAAGCCGTTCCGAAGAGTAGGTAGTAGTAAACATCCCGCTTATAAAACAGGGAAGCACCAATAAAATCTTTGGTGTCTACAGGCAACGCTTATTCCTAACCACTAAAAGAACTGCCTGCTTGTAACATAAAAGCATTCTATCTTATAACATAAAAAACTGACACTAAAGTCTTTTAAGTCTATAAAACTATTACTTTTTATGCTAATTAATTGAAACTTCCATACTTTTATTATTATCTATACTAATAGTATGAATGCGAAAGTCTGTCTGTCTGTTACTTTTTAACGGCTAAACCGCTACACTGATGTTGAAGACATTTGATATGCTTAAAGTACAAGTTTAGGCTATTTGTAAAAATCATCAACCCCTATCCTATCGGGCTATAACTGATTTATATATACCGTGGTACAGTTCAAGCTAAATGTAAGCGGGAAGTGAGGGAGCGTCTCGCTCTCGCTCATATTCGTACTTCTGCTTTTGCTTGGGGTACAGTTGCGTAAAACTTTATTTAAATTACTTAATTTTGATATTTTAATAAACACAACGATATTTTGATTGGATATATAATAAACAAACAAAAAATGATTTTGAACTGGCGCGGCGCCGAAAGTCGTTATTCGATTGTTACACTCGATTGTATCTGCGCCAGATTTCAGAATAAAATTTTGTGCGAGGCACAAAGTTTCGCGCGAACTGTAAAAATGTGGATGAAAGTTTGCATGAAAATCTATTGTACGCAGACGAAGTCGCGTGTAAGCAGCAAGTGGAAAATAAATAAGACTAGGTCCTAGCTTAAATAATATAATGTGGCCTGCGGTTTGACCTGACCTCGGTTTGAAACCTCTTACGTGGGCGCAGCCCAGTATTGTTTAGATAAAAGGTAATATTATGTGTAATTTAATTTTTCAATACTAAATTGCTATTATAAGTGAGACGTACCTTATTTGGCAGTCACCAAATTATATACATAGTCTACGCTTAATAATTGTCTACGTGCACACCTTCACATTGAAATGTGAAAATAACGAATACTGATATTACGGCAATAGCAATAATGAAGAAAATGGTAGGTCTATTGTAGTCTTAACAAGTCATCACAGAACACTACCAGCTAGCTAGTCTCGGTGTTAGTGAGAGTCAGAAATAACTAGGTCTAGGTCTGGTCTATTTAGGGTCTTTCCAAAATTTTGGATAGTGTTAACTAACTACATCTAATGAAGGACATGAACATTAACGTGATTTAAAAGATTTTTGGTTTTTTCCAGTCGAACTTACTGCATATAGGAAGAACTCATCCGTTTGACTTAAAATACAAGAAAATGCATAGAAATTTTGTCTAAACGCTAGGGAGAGTTTATTCTATTTGCGCTGAGTGAAATGAAAAAAAAAAAATTAATTTCTTTATGTTTCACGTGGACGTGCATGTTCTGACAATTTAAGGAGGGCCTTTTAAATGTTAATCAAAGATCTGTATTATATTTAATATCTTGCTCTATTAAGATCTGTGCACTTGTACCGTCTTTAGTGTCTACGGGTCATTTGTAGTATTACTGCATGGGATTCCTTTAGAAATAAATACTTTAACTGTGAGTTCTCTACACATTTTTTTCTGTTACGTTGATATTACGCAAGTAAAAAAAAATTAGCACTTATTCATACTTAATAGGTACTATAAATTCAAAAGACTGTTTGTTGCTCTTCAATGCCTAAACCGTAAAACCGATTTTGATATGCTATAGAGTATAGAATAATTATCGCCTTTGTGGTCTAGCGGTCCGGTGTCGGACTTGACTTCCTGAGGCCTTGAGTTCGATCCCCGGGTCGAGCAACAAAAAAATTAGAAAATGTATATTTTCAATTTTCTAATAAAATTAACGTTGCCTGGGATTTGATATGTGCCCGGTTGGCGATAGGCTTGTCATTTATCACATTGTGGGACTTAGTGTCTTCGGCTAGTCGTGGGTGCCCTGGTTGTGGCTCTGCCTACTGTTCGGAGATATGGGCGTGAAGATACTTAAGTTAATAGTATACCTAATTTCGTTAAAAAACATGTTACAGATTAGAGTTTAAACATACCTTTTTTTCATAATCAACTCCACAGGACTACAACAGGGGATAAAAGTTTGTATGAAAATCGTAACCATTCTATGCTGTTGAAGTTTCGGGCAAATAGCTGATATACAAATGTGTTACATTAATTTGAGAAGGAATAAAAATAACCTGAAAATATTGAAAACCCTTTTAAATTAAGCAATACTATCTTGGGTATACGTTTTCACAATAAACAAAAACTTTTAAATAAATTTACAAATGAAGAACAAAGTTGTGTAAAAAAGGCTTTAAATTTCAGAATATCTAGGAGATAGAAAGGCACCCCGCTTCAATTCCAAATTACTATAAATACAGTCATGTTATGAATTTTAATATTATATATTATTATATATAACGAATCGATTTCCTTTTGGGATTATCAGAAAGATCTGCTTTTATTATCTTTTTTTTTAAAATTTGTACTCTTAATTTAACTCTCGTCTAACCTTTGTTCTTAGTTGTGCATTATGTTTTAATAAATAAATAAAAACAGATCTATACAACACAAGTCGAAAAAGGCTTGTGCTGATTGGATGAAGTAAATGTAGGTAAACAGTACATTAGAAAGTTCTATATTCGATATGGTCGTGCCATAAAAGGAACAAAGTAATTTACCACGAAAGTTAAAACAACGGACCATATTTCGGCACGTAATGGTTCTTAGAATGAAGTCACGATAAGGAGATTCATACAATTACTAGATGTTGCTCGAGGCTTTATCCGCGTATTAGACTTATTTACCTCTTTGCGGGAACTCGTTCAGATTTGGAGAAAATGGTGATAAAAGGTAGCCTATGGAACACTACAGCCTACTAAATTTCCCCGTGTTGGTCCGGGTCCACTGAGTAGGACGCCTCTGCTCTCTACCAGGCAGCTCATAAGAGGTGAGCACAGGTTAATATTTAGACCATTACCAAGACCGAGGTTGATGTCATGAGTTTTTCAGAACCGGTGTTTTTGTATGAAAAGCATAGTGAAAGTGGAGGAAGCCAGAAAGGTTTGCAAAGATCGTGCGAATTGGCACTCAATACGCTCTGCCTCCCCCTTATGGGATTTGGCTTGAATATATGTGTATGTATGTCATTACCAACAAGACTAGTGGTGTTAGTGTACTGTACAACAACTAGCTCGGGTACCGACCCATCGCCTTACCTATTCCCGTAACGTCTACACTGCGATACAGACTAAATTTAAGTTTACTCTTACTTTAGTCTATGCTATGGTATGTATCGGTCACATTTATACCATAAACAGAGTTATGAGCTTACCATCTATTTTATCCAACAAAACAAATTAAAAAGTTAATCTATGAAAAAGTGATTTGGCCGCTACTAAAAAGGATAATCTTTGATAGACAACAAATCTTACAGTCTAAATATAGAACTATTAATCACAGCTTCCAGTGAATTGTTGGCGAAACATTAGAAAGTTTAATTTATTCAATATTAAATACATAATGTCACTATAGAAACAAAACAATTCACCTTGAAAAGTGAAACAGCGAACTATGCTTACATCGAGCTATGAAAAAGTAGAGGTGTCATCAACCAATGCAATTTAATTGAAACATTAAGCACTTACAAACAAGTACACGGTAGGACCCCTTTTAACATAAAGTAATAAAAAAACTTAAGTTCACAATAAAAACTAGTAACTAGTGTATTAAGAATTAAGAATTAAATTAAATTAAACTATTAAGAACCAACAACGTGTAATTCTTAAAAAATATGTTTTACTAGTTAGGTAAATAGTTAGTTTAGTCAATGAGCTTATTACAGTTTTATTTTGAGAAACATGTTCGAAGTAAATGATGGTTAACCATTTTGTAAATAATTTAAATGTAGTGAAACTAATAAAAATTGACTTCAAATTCAATATCATGTCGTCTAAATATACGAAAAATTGAAACTTATTTCATGATCAGATCCAGATTACGCGGCAATGGAACCTCCTCAGAAGTACGTGGTTTCAAACAAAAAATAATATTTATGATCGATGCGCATATGATGGTACAATTGATAAACATGAATTATGTAAAAAAATAAAGGTGTGCTATGGAACTTTGCCTTGTTTTCGTAGTTTGATTAAAATTCGCAAATTCTAAGGATGTTAACATAATAAATCCTTTTTTTTTATTTCATTTATTTGAAGCTTAAGAATTTTGAGATTTCATAGACAAATACGAAAAAATATATTATAAGAAAAGATAAAGTTATATAATCGTAGCACTTAAAATATTAATTTGTTCTACACGTTTTTTGCTTCCTAAATGGCGATTAGGCGTTGTATCAATATTAGGTCATTTAAAATGAAGTTTTTGCATAATTCGACTTCTTAAATCTAAAAATGGTAGAACTAACAAAAAAAATAACCACATCAATTTATGTCACATCTAATAAATTCCTTATTCCATGTTAATACTTGACACCTTTCACCTGTGGTCAAGCAAGATAAAGCAAAACTAAAGCAGTGTTTCTTGTATGAAATAATTTTAAGCTCTAACACTATGGAAGTAAGATTCAAAATCCTACACAAAATTCGCAGTTGGTATGATTGGCTTTACTAATTTGTAGTCATTTGGTTCATTAGGTAGTGATGGCCTACTTTCCTAGTGGCGTTTCGGATAAGGGTTATAAAATTAATCGAGATATAACCAGTTTCTGGTTTTGATTACAAGAAAAGTATTTTTGAAGACGTTGATCTATGGGTAGAGCCAATACCGTCTTTACCATAAGGGCACACGGGGCCAGTGCCCAGGCCCTACACTCAGAGGACTCCGAAAGATCGACCATTTCCCTCACTTTTAACCTTAAAATATTTTGTTGATTATCCAAAAAATCATAGTGAGAAAAATTGTAAAGTTTGATTTCTTTATATTCCGAAAGGGCTCCAAGTTTTTGTGTGCCCAAGGGCCCCAGCATAATCTAGACGGCCCTGGATAGAGCTTGTAATCAAGCGTAAACAAGCGTTTTTCAAATAAAACGGATGAAGTGTTCCTAGTTGTGCAAATCATCACAGTAACGTCACCAGACGCTATAAAAATGTAAAGCTACGAGTAATATTATCGTTTCCTTATTTTGTTAAAAACATAATTTTATGATTAATTTGGATGACTTTTAACAATCGAAAAACATAGATATTAATTTTAATGTTTATAAATACGTTTATATATTCTTGTGAAAAGATTAAAGTTGAAGATGTTATGCATTTTAATACTTGAAATTTATCTGATGTTTAAATGTGATTAAACAGATGCAACTGCGGCGTCGTTGAGTATGTATGTACAAATTAAAAAAATATTTAAAAACTACCTTTTTCCTCGCGATTTCGGCAAAATAGAATATTAAGTCACAATTTTCACTTGCAATGGATTTTTTAAAAAAGTAATCTACGATTTGATCTTAATCCAAATCGAATTTTAACAAAATCTGTCTTACTGTTTAGCCGGGAAACTATAACAGACAGGCAGACAGATTTTTGGTTTTATAATACTAGTACATATGTCATATAATTAGTAGATATATAAATAAAAATGAATCCCCATTTCCCGTGGTTGCATCACGCCTGAAGGGATTAACCAATATTGTATTTTTATTTTATTTTATTTGCCCTCAGAAATTCTCATGAAAAAAAATACAAGTGAAATATTATAAAATTTAAAAAAAAGCGTAACGAAAATATAAACTACACACAACTGTTTGTGACATTTTATGTCAATGGTAGTTAAAACTGGAAAAAGTCTGTCCGGTCAACTGCATAAACGACTTTAATTTCCCTTGTATTGTAAAATATAATACCATTATCGTAACCAATTAAACATACTCAGTATTACCATATTGCATTGAGAATCTTCTCCTTTTATCAAGTCTCTTGAAAAAAGGTACGTACATAAATAGTAATTAGGTACTTTTAAATAGTCTTATAGCCTTGAGACTCTAAAAAAACGTAATCGTGTATTTTACGGTACTTTATTACATAATTATTACTTCCACAGTAGTAATCTAATCGTTATTAAAGGAGTAGGTCAGTCGTTTAATATTTGGTAGAACTATAGCAAGTATTGATGTATTAAGCCATAATCATAACTCGAGGACTCTTGCGCATCACCGTTAAGATATTTATTTAAAAACGCTGCGTGTTTAAATGTTTTATAACAATATGTCTTTATGTAATTAGAACATATGTCTTTATGTAATTAATCTACATTTTAATTATCAATTAAAATGTAGATTAGTTGAAAATAGTCAAAAAAATAAACCCGCGACAGTTAATCAATAAACAAAAAACCTACATCGAAATTGGTCCATCCGTTCAAAAGTTATGATGCCACAGACAGTCACGCACACGATATGATTTAAGTGAACTGCAAAGATTACGAAACGTAATACCGTGACTTTCAAACTATTATCCAAATTGAATAAGTCCAAACTCGATGGTTTTACCACTAGGCAATCCAGGATTTCGTCTTCTATCTTCTAGCTCCATGATCACTGACCACCTCAGTTGCACCAGAATTCGTTAGTGTGTTAAAAGTTAGGTGTCAATATGTTTAAAAGTGAAATAAGTACCTCTTAGTGTGTCTAATATCAGTTCCGATGCTTACAAATAAACTCCAAATCAGATGATCACCTTGAACACCTAAACAGGTCTCCATAAACAATATCTAAGAATTATCTTGATCAACTCAACTTTCAAACAAAAAAATCCGCATCAAAATTCGTCCATCCGCTGAAGAGCTACGATACCACCGACAGACACACACGGTTGCTTAAGGTTAGGGGTTCAAAATAGCAGAGTTAGTTGCTTTTACTGAATTGCTTTAGTATTTAGTCGTGATAGTTCGACATCGATGTCGACCTGCACAAGTACTGTTCGTAGGGCCCATGTGCTTTTTTTTCAAAACCACCAATCGGATCTTGTTCTGAATGAGTCTAATCTGAAACAAAAAACACTATTTATATTGGTTAATCTAATAAAAACCATAAATCCTATCGTATTAATATTATAAATGTGAAAGTATGTCTGTTTGTTTGTTCGTTACTCCTTTGTGCAAAAAGGGGTAAACAGATTTTCATGAAATTTGGTACGCACATAGAGGGTTATAGAACTTGGATTAACACATAGGATAGTTTTCATCCCGAAACAATGTTCCTGTAGGACCACGCAGGAAAAGCCGCGGGCAACAGCTAGTAAAAAATAAAAGTGTATTGTTTGGAAGTCTGTTGAAAATTTTGAAAACATAAAAAAAAAGAAATAACTCTTCTGTATTCTTAAGAATTTATCTGATTTTTTGTGTGTTAGTAGTCAATAAAATAAGCGTTATTAAGTATAATTATTATTACTTCAGTGATGTGCAAAGGCCCTAAATACCAAAAAACTTCTATAGAACCGATCAATCAAGCGTCCTACATCATGGGTAATTACTTATACACATGTTACGGTATTGTATCCACTTATTTGTACCCATTTCGAAATGTAGAGCAAAACCCGTCCAAATTACAGCACGCTACGGCGTCATACTGGATTATAGACGAGAGCTAACTGGAACATTTCTAATTGCCATTTCTATCGACAAATCATACCTTTGGTGTAATGATTTGAGCGTATTAGAATAGTATGTCACCTACTATTGCCAATATAGCGTCCGTGCTCGCCTTTGTCGTGGTACACGCTTAAGAGGACCCTACTCTAAAGCCAGTAAACTTTCACACCAGTAGGTTTACTCTTATATACATATCTTCGCGCCAAGACCCTTACGGGGTAGGCAGAGAGTATCGAGTGCCAAAACTCACGATCCTGACAAACCTGTCTGGTGTCCTTCACATTCCTTTTTCATACAAATACGCGTTTGCCGTACGGTTTCGGACACTATTGACACCACCCTCTTATAATCCGAGCGACCTGATCGTGGAATGTCAACCTTGGTCTCCCTGGGTACCTACATCCATAAAAACTCGCATAGTATATTATAAAATCTGACTCCAATTTCTAGTTTGCTTAAAACTGAGATTCAAAAGTAACTGACAGTTATATAAAAGAGCGAAAAATCAATATTATCTGTGATGTCTCTAGGGACAGTTGTGGTAAACAATTTAGGATAACCAAAATGTTGGTTGCCTTACATAAAAAATGATAATGGTTTTTATCATTGGTACTCGGTAAAGTTCCATTTTTTTGATCCAAATTCATGAAGACCGCCGCGTGTTAAAGGACTTTATCTTCTTCAAGAGTAAATACGTAACTGTTAAAATCAAAGAAATACTAGTAATTAGTATAACCCGTACGAATCAACTGTTCACCTCGCGCTTTCAATCATTTTTTTATGTTGATAGAAGATTGGTCTGATAACAGTAACAAGGGTGCTATCGCTACTGAGCGCTTGCGTGTTGCAGCGGGAGAGGGGTCGCATTCCTGCGGAGTGCACAGTTACTTCGTACGAGTTGTATCAGACAAAATTTTATTAGAAAGATACATATCTTCACGCCAAGTCATTTACGGGGATGGCAATGAGTGTCGAGTGCTAGACCTCACGATCCTGACAAACCTGTCTGGCTTCTTTCACATTCAACTACCCTTTTCATACAAAGACGCCGGATTCGGAGACTCTTGACACCACCCTCAGATAATATGCAGGTGATCTGATCGTAGAATGTCAAACTTGGTCTCCCCAGGTACTTACATCCATCCACATTGCCGTTGTATATCTGCTTTGTATGCCGCTTCTATTTCAATCTTTCGTAAAAATACATAAGTAGCTTCTGTAAAATGAACTGTGTAATTAAAATAGGACAACTCAGTTATTCAGCAAATATTTACTCCAGTTTTGAATAACATTTTCACAATTCAGATAACATGCTGTAATAAATGTAATTGTATTCATACGACATCGTTGTAAATGAAGAAAATTACATTATTATTCGTGTAAATAACCACGTTTCGTACATATTGTAGTTTTTTACGACTGTTGTTTATTAAATATGACATTTCTGTTAGTTTAAAAATTCTATAAATAGTAAAATATTATAGGATACGATAAAATGTTCTTATTCTTAAGGTTGCCGTATCCGGGTAGTCTTATTCCGTGATTTGCACTTCCGCTTAATTTCTATTGTCGATGTATGAACGCAGTCCCTGACCTGACAACAGGGCATAAGTAAGGCATAAGTCGAAGGCCACTAGACGACTGAGGAGCCATTAGCCCTCGCAGATTTTCTTAGTACTTGTTGCGAGAACTTCAAGAACTCCTCACGCTTTCTGGGGTCGTTCTTGACCGCTTCCAGATTCGTCAGAGGGTCTCCGATGTTGGCGTTCAGATCGTTGTACTCCTTGGCAAACCTCTTACAATAAATTAGTTCAAAAGTCCTGCAATATAGGGAGGTAGAGTGTCGGAAGCGGTGCAAGTACTATCTAACTCTTCCATGTTCAGTGAAGGTTAAACTGTTAAGGTTATCTTTATCAAACCCTGCAAGAATTTGCTTAAATTTAAATACGTCCATTTAGAGAAGGCCCTAGCTACCAAAGCACCTTCGAAGTCGTTTACGTGTCTTGCTTGCCACAGATCATTTGATCTTTACCTTACAGGCTTTTTTCCCAAAAGAAATTGGATAGTCAGCTGTTGCTTTTTTAGCCAGCTCATCAGAATAGTTCCACAAAGCATGTTTTGGAGTACAGGCGCGTATCTTCTTCCGAATGTTGGCCGCTCTCACAAGCACACACACTCATAGGTATCTCAGCTAATAATAAAACCACAGTAACAACTATTCACTGGCAAGTCTCCCTACTGTTGTATTACGGTTTGGAGGGTGGATCCTTAATGTTACTAACACATCCGGTTTAAAATCTTCTGGTTGGCACTTCTCCGTTATCATGCTTAACGTGAAATACTCTTGGCAGTTGGCAGTTAACGTGTTAAAAATGAAAGTAACTTATATTCCTATAAAAGCATTAGCACATTTATACTTAAATGTTGTTTACAAGATAAGAAACCGAGTAAATTAATTACAAACCATATGAAATGCGTAATATATTTCAAGTTAAGCACTTTTCCGCAAACTCAATCTAGACCTAGAATGAAATGAAAATGAAATTTATTTATTTGCTGAATATGTGTGTTAAAAGCTGTTACAAAAGATATTTGTTAATACCAACATATTCTTTCACATTGTGGTGTGCTAATTGTCTTTAAAATTATAACTAATTATTTATTTAATTAATAAGGTTAAATTAAATACTGTGTTAAACTGTCAAATACAAGGTGAGGCGACATGAGACAAATTCTAACTAGGTTTAATATAGAACATATCTCGGAGTTAAATATTACAGGTAACCTAAGAATGTGCAAGAGACCTACAATGACTGATTAAAAGATAACTGACATCTCTGAATGCTGCCGTCAGAGTTAAATACTTAGCTTATAAAGGTGCAAGTGGTTCTCAAAATATTTCAACCGATCTCTAAAAAAAAGACCTTCAACTACTATATTATTTCTTAGACAGTTCTGAACCGATTTTAAAATTAGGTTTGTTTTATTTGAAATAACGTAGTTTCTGGGTGGTCGTACTACAATTTCGATGATGTAATCTTAGGGAAATCGAGGAAAATAGGTAAGTTTTGTGTACCGAAATGACAAAATTATTGCAGTCGAAGTCGGTTTTCTCTAGTTTTTGATGGATGCTGTCCATAGAACAAAGCCGCGTGAGGAGTACACTTACAAGCGATTTTTTAATATGTAGTGGTTAGATATTATTTGTTATGTCGAATTTTTTTTTTGACAATGTTATTTAGCGATTTGTATTAAGATGTAACTTTACATCTTACCAAATGCAAAAAAACATATCTATTTTATACATAAAAAAGTAAAAAGAAATATCAGTGTGAATTACATTAACTTTTTACAAAAAACACTTTTTTTTGCAATTTTATCTCAATTACCTAGGTATAACATTACACATTTAATATTTACTTTCACATTGTATGACAATATCCACAATTACGTGCAGGTGTATCAATTTTATACTGCTAATTCAATGTTTTTACTGCACGTAAAAACACATAAATGGGGAATTACACACAATTTTTAAGATAGGTATCACATTATCTACAAAACTACAATTTTAACGCTTAAATCTAAATATATACGTATATGATGTGATTTTTAAAATTCATATATTAAATTATTTTATGGTAATTATCTACATTGCAATCGTAGTAATCTTAAGCGTCCTCTGTAGTCCAGCGGTCTAAGTGTTGGACTTGACTTCGTGAGGTCCCGGGTTTGAATCCCGGGTGGGACAATAAAAAAATGTGAAAAAAAAATTGTTCGGGATTGGATATATAAATAAATATCCCTTGGCCAAAGTCACACAAATTGAATCTAACCCCAAAGTAAGCAAATTATATGCTTGTGTTATGGGTGTTAGTCAACGATAAGTACCTTTTTTATTAGTAAATCTAGAAATACTTAAATAGATACCAGAATAAATTTAATAAACACCCAGACCCGGAAATGCAGACACCTAAATATTCATCCCACAAATGCCTGCCCTTGTCGGGATATGTGCCCGCCTTGTGGGACTTAGTGTCTTCGGCTAGTCGTGGGTGCCCTGGTTGTACCACTGCCTACCTCTTCCGGGATATGGGCGTGAAGACACTTTTTTTTAATTTCCCAAAAAATCATTTCATACCATCAGCAAAAATGTTAAAAAACAATTATCATTATTATTATTATTATTTTAATCAGTGCAGTCTTATGTTGATTGTTGAGACAACATCACATCTATAATTTTAACTCAACCTCAACCATGTAAAACCGAGACAACCAACTAGTTAAATTTACGCCCTATTTAGTAATAATTGATATAATTAATTTCATATAATCCAATTACAAAGCGTGTTCGTGACTAAAATAATTACGTCAAGTTTATTGTAAGATATTTGAAACAAAAAGCAGGTTTTCAAACAACCGGTGTTAGGGCGATTCATCTAAGCATATTATTTAATAAAGTTGTTACCTTCATGCCCGTTTTACCGATAAAGTGAGGCAGACAAGACTTTGTCGAAGGTACTACCTAGCCCCATAATGTGATAGGTACCACCAAACTTATCGCGATATGGGCACATTTCAAATGTCAGGATGTGAGGTTTTTATCGCAACATTAAAAAAAGTTAATTTCATTTGCACGACCCGATAATCCAAACTGGGACCTCATGTAGTCAAAGCTAATATCGGGCCTTAACTGCCACCGAATCGTCTGAACCAATCGTGAAGACATTTGGCTGGCCCCGTCGCGTTTTACGCTTCGGCCGGTCTAGTAACCAGAACGCAGCACCAGGTCAGTTCGGTCTCCCAGGGGACAGCACTTGTTGCTGACGTTGGAGGGTACAGTCAGATCAATTTAAATAATGTGGCGGGCTGCGCGCTCTGCTTGCCCATAATGTTCGATGAAGTTGTTTTAAGTTACATACATAAAATATAACTCTACATTTTGAAAAAAAGTATTTGTTACGTTTTATGTCATTTATTTAAGGGGTTCGTGAAGGGAAGGGGACTACAATTAATAAATACACCATATAATATCTTTTTTCTGATAAGATAAAATGTTTTTTATGATGACAGGATTTCAACTCAATTAATATGCCCTGAGTATTAGGCTGCTAGGAATCCAAATATTGAAATGTACCTATTAGAAGTTCAAGTCTAATAAGTACTGAAAAAATCCTGTATTGTTTTAATTACCATTACCATAATCGGGTTATAGTAACTTGTCTTATTACAATCCGAAATCAGGAGAATGATTCGCTACTTCAGTTTAAAGGTTGTCGGGATATTATCCTGAGATTCGGGACCCCGGTTCTTATATAATTTGATTTAAGTTGCAAACCTTGAGTCTGTAGTGTACCATCGACAGTTAATTGTTCGCTATGAACAGAATTCAAATAGCACGCTGATTGAGTTGCACTTACGGAATTTATGAATAATAACGAACCCTGTGATTAATATCGCTACTGCATTCCTGCGTATTGTGTGATTAATAAATCTGACAGGTGTGACGAGTTGCCTTTGTTAAGGAGGTCGTACACTGACAGTACAGTCGTCGCGGTTTTACAAGTAAAAAGAGTCAAAGGGATTTTATATATTATATAGCATTTATACATAATATAGCATATTTATTTTGGCAGTAGCTGTAGCTAAGGAAGCTATAGCTAAAATTAAAATAAAAATACTCGGCATTATAGTGATCTTGGTTGGGTAACAGATAAACTTATTTATAATAAGAGGCATAAAATTCAAATCGAAATAATACGAGATGAGGCACAAGATGTAACTAATGTGGCCAATAGCATATCGAAATAGATTTGGCTAGTATTTTTTCTGTCTGGCGGTCTGACATCGGGCTTGTCTCCTTGAGGTCTCGAGTCGGTCAACAAAAAAGATTAGCGAATGTGTATTATTAATTTTCGAATTAAAATAACGTTGCCCGAGATTGGGCGTGTACTAGGTTTGCGATAGGTTGGCCACCTGTCACATTTTGGGACTATTGTCTTCGGCAAGTAGTGGGTTTTGCCCCGACTGGTATCACTTTGGTCCAGTTAGACATGAGCTTAAATTGTACACATGTAACTTAAACCATGAATGTAATTAAAATATCAGTCCAAAGTTGACGACATACCATGTAGTACTGTAGTAGTACGATCTGTTAATAATATAGTAATAGCTCCAGCTAAAACAGGTAAGGATAATAAAAGTAATAAAGCTGTAATACCTACAGATCATACAAATAAAGGTATTTGATCAAAAGATAAATTATTAATACGTATATTAATAATGGTAGTAATAAAATTAATAGCTCCTAAGATTGAAGAAACTACCAGCATACTATTAGCACCCTGATACCAAGCTGTGCGCGACGTGTAAAACGCGCACGTTTCAAAACTAGAACTCTAGCTATCAGATGGACTCTGTTTATGCAAATTATTTTGCAATTGTTTAAAATCTGTTAAGGCTGTGAAATAAGAAGGCATTGCGTAAAAGGCGTTGCGGGTGATAAAAGTTTTTAATTTTGTTTATTAATTGTTAACATTTTACAACAAAATAACGATTGGGCAGCACTTATGTTAAAAAATTATGTTCTCTTCATCTAAAATCTAAATTAGATAACAATCATTTAAATTCAGCAACCTCAGCCTAGATTGCGAAATATTGTGTGTTACGGATAGTAGTTTGCTTTATGGTCCGTCTAGACCATTAAGCGTACGTTTATTTTATAAATATGACTATTTTCTAACGTGGTAATTTAAAATTACGATATGGCGTGATTGCAAGTTGAAATGTTTAATTTTGCCTGTTAATAATAACTGTATGGTTACAAAATCGTCACAGCACTGTGTCTGTATAGTGAAGATATTTCCAAATAATTTAATTGCGAAAACTGCAAAAGTCGACTCTAATCATTTTTTTATCACGTCACGAATTAATAATATTTTAATAGAAAGGTGGTTCAATATCAATTTTATCATGATCGGAACTAATTTTTAGATTTCTACTTAATAATGCATCAATTTTCGTCTGAGTTGACAGCATCATCATTGATGGTGATCCAACAGGACCTACATTTCGAAAAAATAATAATTAAAATATGTTCGTAACTGGCCTAGTTGCCGTGTAACAAACATAAAGTCGAATTAAGAACTTCCTGTTTTAGAAGTTGGTTAAAAAAAGAATAGTTCGTGAGATTTGGCAGAGATACTCTCTAACTGCGCCGTAATGGCCTTGGCTGGTAGATACGTATGCATGTATGTAATAGTCAGTCCAGTCTTAGTCCTAGACTGAGGTAAAAATTACTTTTTTGGAACTCCTGTGTGTTGTATGTTGCTACATTTGTAAAAATAAATCTAAGTAAGTAATCTCCAGTTTTAAGAACAGAAATCTTTTAAATTACTTAAGCTAATTTCCATTCAGTGTAAAAAGGATGTTAATGTAAAGTTTATAGTTCAATATATATTCATCCGGTGGGTTATTAAGGCTAGTGAACAAGTTCCTTTACAAGCCTTTACCTTGACAATTTGAAGACTGCTATTTCCAAATCGATAGTAATATTATGATATGCCTAAAACTGGTTACGTTATGTAAAAATATTATATCTATTTTTAATATCAGCATGTCATTAACAAATCGCCTTGCAATTATCTGAATTAATTCAAGACAAGCAAGTTCATCATTATTTTGTAGTTAAATACGGGCCCACTAAGTTTACTACTGAAATTGCTATTCCGATTCGAGCTGCTAACTGCAAGTACCGACGGCATCTTAAGCTAATAAAGGTAAACTTACTTCAGATACTGCCATCGCGATGCTTATACCTTTCTTAATGAGGTCGGCATTTGACCCCCGGGTCGGGCAACAAAAAGAAAATATGATTTTAAAATTTTCTAATAAAAGAAAGTTGCCCGGTATATGATATGGGCCCGGTTGGCGATAGGCAGGCTTGCCATTTATCACGTTGTGGGTCTTATTGTCTTCGGCTAGTCGTGATTGCCTTGGTTATGCCTCTTTCTACGGAATACGGGCGTGAAGATACACAAAATAAACAAAATTAAATTTAGTAGCCTAAAAATCGGGAATTTTCAAAATCAAATTGAAAGTCGAATATCTAGAAAAGGATTAAGTTTAATCATAAGTCATAAGTCAGAAATTATGGGTACTCTATGGGACCTAGCTTTTTTTCTGTAACCCTGTATATTTTAGATTGACTGTCTTGTGTCAGATTGTTTATTTTATTTTGTGGATACCTCTGTGATCTGTCTTATGTTCAACTAGATTTCACGAGGTCCCGGATTCAATCCCCGGATTCGATCCTCCGGGTCTGGTAACAAAAAGAAAATATTTTTTATAATTTTCTATAAAAATATATAGCTTAAGACTCGATATATATGCCCGGTTGGCGGTAGGTTTGCCATCTATCACATTAAGGGCCACTTGCATGTTCCCGGGTGACATTTAATATCGAGTTAAACTGGCAAATACATATATGGTAATTTAACCCTAGTTAGAGGCTAACTCAGTGTTAAATACTTAATCCAGGAACGTGCAAGTGGCCCTAAGGGTCTTACGGCCTCACTCGGATGTCAATTAACATTTGATTTAATATAATTTGGACATTTTTTTTTTAAATGTAAACTTAATGACTGATTAAAATACAATTGACGTCTTGCGTCGTCGCCTCATCTCGGTCATCTCCGCCTTACTCTTCAGGGATATGGGCATAAATCTTCTTGTAGATACTTTATTTTGTCTTAGTTAGTTATATAACAAGAAGAATGGAAATTTTATAACAAACTTTATATAAACTTAAGAGTTGTTGTTCGTGTTTGTAAGTGTGAAATTTATTGCATCAATATTAACTAACACTTTGATATTATAATAATATTGTATAATAAATTGTATTGTTTATCTATATTTAAGTTAGAAAAAGTTCTGGTTCACTCAACGCTTTGAATTTAATTTTGATATTTGAAATGTACTCAAACTTCTAAAACCTGACTTAACTTTCAATTGAATGTCTCATTCACAAGAAAAACTTGTCACTAGGATTTCATTATTAGTAAGGTTCGTACCTATTACCTACTGTTGAATCTCAATTTCATGCAAATTGAACATTGGAAACTGATTTTTTTCTTCTTTTTTAAACCGATTTGTTTTTGAAAGAGTGTAGTTCCGATGTGATCTCACTGTAACCAAGCCAGTACTTATAGATACACTTGAATCTTGATATCATGCAAACTGGAAATTGGAATCAAATTTGTGTCGTTTTGTACTCTTCAATACAATAGGTACTACAAAATTCGTGTGTGCTTGACATTATATAAAAAAATACTGTCTTCTATTATTCCCCTTGTACTAGGTTGTAACACCAGTATATAAGTGGTATACCAATTACAAATCTAGGTGAACTCCTAATAACAAAATACGGTTTACCTTTTTTCTGTGACCACAGAAATTTCGGCCTAGTGTCTGTCTGTGTGTAACGGGCTTATTATAATTGGGTAGAGTATATCATTACGGTGGTTCGTCTGCAATTATCCTAAAGTTGAGTGATGGGACTTGCCACAGATGACAGAAGACTAGATGAGCCCACTATAAATTGTATAAACTTTTACCGTCTTATTAATAAACATGCACTAAAATGCTCCAAGGTTTAACCTGGTAATATAGTCTTTATTACTTTGTGATACAAACTATAGTTTCAACTTAACTATATACCTAATTCATGTTTATTAATAAGAAGGTAAGGATTTGTCTATTGAATAGTATAGGAAAACATTATTTTTTCAGCATTCAAAACTTTTTATTAGATCAATTTATGTAAAATGTATTTATAAAAATATATTGTTCATATTTTTATTGCTATTATTATATATTACTAACTAATTTCTAAGATAATTTATTTTGAAAAAAAAAATGTTAGTGGTTTTATTCGGTTTGATAGAAAAAGTTTCCCCGTGTTGGTCCGGGCTCCTTTGCAGATAGACCATCTACCTTTCTTGCCAGGCAGCTCGTAAAAGGCGAGCATAGGCTTATCATCACTAACACCGTGACATCTGACTAGGTGGTAGAGTTTCGCAGCGACTCGCCCGGATTGGTACCACCGTCTTACCTATTCCTACTGCCATAACGTCATGACGTGTTTCGGTTCGGAGGGTAAGGTAGCCGGTAAACTTACTTTTGCTCGAGGCCTAACATCCTGACTTCAGGTTGGGAACGCACTATTACTATCTTTAGTGTCTCTAGACGGCGTGAATTTCTTACCATCAGGAAATCCGTCTGCTTTTTGCCTTCCTATAACATGTATAAAGAAAAGTTATTTTTCGGTCATGTTCATTAAAGTACATTTAATTATTTACGTTTGTTTAATTATTTATTAATATTATATATATTATTATTTAATTATTTTCGAATTGGTTATAAAAATTGTCTAGGGACTCGGAATAGGTACCAAAAACGTAAAAAATAATAAAAAATCGTAAATAAAAAATTTGTGAATTAAAACACACATGTAGTTATTGTTGCTAAAAAGACAGCGCTCCCAGCTGTATATACTCGTAATTAGACAGAAAAACATTTTAGAACTTCTACATATTACATACTACTACATCTTCAGCAAAATATATCTAAAAGTATCTTCTTATCTATTGTAGGTACACATTTAACGTAATAAAAAAAATTCTTCACGCTCATATCCCAGAAGAGGTAGGCAGAGGCACAACCAGGGCACTCACGACTAGCCGAAGACACTAAGTCTCACAATGGCAGGCCTGTCGCTAACTGGGCACATATCCAATTAAGAGTAACTTTTTTTAAGAAAATCTGAAAATCAAAATTTTCTTGTTGTGGCCCTATCCGGGAATCGAACCCGGGACCTAATGAAGTCAAGTCCAACACCTGGACCGCTAGACTACACGGGCGATCGTATCGTATCGTAATAAAATCTCAGAAAAGTAAAATTCTATGATGTAGTCATAAGCAAACTGACTATAGAAATACTAGCAGGTAAAATCTGAAACCAATTATGAATCTCAGTAAGGCCTTAAAATATCTTTTTGTGTGACCGCAGTCATGTCGGGTCCATTGTCAGTCCGTAAACAACGGGATTATTATAATTGGATAGAATATATCATTACGGTGTTGCGTGTCCAATAATACTTAAGCTGGGTGATTTTGTCATGGATGTTTTAAAGGCTAGATAAGATTTTTATGCGATTATAGAGGATATTAAGACTAGTTAACACATGCGACTTTATATGTGAATAGCGTTAAAGACTATATTTTGCGGTTTAAACGGTTAAGGATAGATTTTTATGAAATTTGATAATCAAAACACCACATACCTTTTTATTAAACAATTACTATTCATTAAATGATGTTTGATTATAAAAAACTTTTTTTATGATATTGGAAAGCAAACAAGCAGACGGATTTCCTGATGGTAAGAAATTCACGCCGCCTAGAGACACCAAAGGTGGTAATGGTGCGCTGCCAACCTGGGGCCGGGATGTTAGGCCTCGAGCAAAAGTAAGTTTTCCGGCTACCTTACCCTCCGAACCGGAACACGTCATGGCGTTATGGCGGCAGGAATAGGTAAGGCGGTGGTACCAATCCGGGCGAGTCGCTGCTGAACTCTACCACCTAGTCAGAATTCACGGTGTTAGTGTCGGTAAGCCTATGCTCGCCTTTTACGAGCTGCCTGGCAAGGAAGGCAGATGGTCTATTCTACAAAGGAGCCCGGACCAACACGGGGGACTATACTAACTAACTAATATAACTATATTTAGGATCACAAAATTAAAAAGAAATTCAAATAGGAAGGTTATAACACTGAAGGTTTTAGCTCTATCGCATGTTGATGCACCGCACGGCTGTAACTTGTAAGTATTTAATTCAAAATTAGGCTGAATTAAAATACCAAATTTCTACTACTTTATACGTTAACGTAGAAGGTTATCTTGTGAAAAACAAATTCTTCTATTTTGGTCTTTTATCTCCTCTTTGGTCGAGGGGCTGGGGACAGGAATTAATGCGAGGAACATTACAGTGTTACATTTCCAGGTCTGGATATTTATTTAATGTATTGTGTCATCTATTTAAGTTTTACTATCTATTAGAATCGTTCACTTACACCCATAACACAAGCATATAATTTGCTTACATTGAGGTTCGATTCAATTTATGTGACTTGGCCAGGGACGTTTATTGTTTACTATTTTTGAAGTGAAACTTCTTTAGAATCGTTGTAATTTCAAATCGGGTGCAACGGAAAAACGACAGGTAAGAGACACAAATATATATTCATCTTATTCTTTTGCAGGTAAGAGACACAAATATATATTCAGCTCATTCTATTGTCGACTTACTGAAGTTTCACTTCTATCATGTTTGAATCGCACACACACCTTTTTTTAGTGTTCTGTAGTTTAGTGTAGGTATATCTGTTTCATAATGTAGGAGAAAACTTAAGTTTTGAAACAATTATTTGAACTTCAGTTGCCACTTCCAGTGAAATTAACTGTTTGTATTCCATCACGAAACCATTTCACCTAATTATTTTAGGATTGGTCCTCGTGATTTTATGTAATTTTGACAGAAATTGGGTCGAACTATCTAAAGAAATACGTCTCTACAGCTTGTCGTACAAATCTAAATTTTAGCAATCTCCAATGTGATATTAATTAAAAACTTTATAGATTTTTATAGGATTGGAATACTAACAAATATACTTTCTGATAGTTAATAACTAATAAGCTTACATAAACATGTCGAATGAGCTACGATACTTTGACTGACCTAGTAGTGCCTCTTTTTGCTGTAGTGGACTCGTAGAACAGATGTTTTCGAATTTTTACTGTTTATTTTTACTGTTTGTACTGATTGGAGCTATCTGCATTGTCGTGAACTTCCTGACTAAAATCTTACAAATACGATACCCATGTTAGAATTTCCACAGACCATAAAGTAGCCACAAAAAATAAATAATATTACTAACGCACAGAAGACTCACTCATGTACAAAATGAAAGAAAATTTAAATCTTAAGATGTGTAGCAAAGTCCCATATTACACTGATCATGTAGACCCGATATACTTAAAAACTTACGCATGTCAATCAAAATTATAATCTTAAATTAAAAAAAGATTCATTAACCCACGATAAAAACTTATTAGCGTTTTATATGTTAAATCTCTCAAATGTTTAAAAGTGAAATAAATACAAATAGTGTCCAGTCTGATGCTTACAAACGAGTTACATTTGAGCTGATGATCTTGAACATCTGGACAGATTCCTATAAAAATAACTAAGAACAATTGAAACTTAAGGGGTCGAGTGAAGACTCATCATAATTTAGCGCTGAGCATAGTTGAAAATATCACGATATGACGTTAGATATTTTATAGTATTGGTTTTGACGTAAGACTTTTTAAGAGGTATCCTGAATTTATGTTAACTACTTAGTGAAATGCTGTAAGAGTTGCAGTATAGATTTCGGGGAAGGTAAATAGGGAGAAAGCCCTGGTACGTCTACGATCAAAACATCTACCATACAAGAGATGTCGAAAGATTTTTTTTTAAATTTCGACTAATGCATAGACTAGTCCTTTCATATAAATGTTTTAATTTTTTACCTTTTCTACAATATTTTGTAAAAACATGACTATATTGTATTTAAGAAATATATTAACAAAAAACTCGATTAAAAAAAATGAAAATTTTATTTAAAAATAATTGATTTTCCTGGGTCTCCACTCCTTTATTGACCTAAGGCCTCCAGACCTCTAGATCCAGTCCTGACTGTTCCCATACCATTTCCTGCCTGACGGGATTAAATTTTTCTAAAGGACATAGCCGACTTAGCCACTACGCTATTGAAGGTTTATGATTATTTGTTGAGAATAAAATATATTGAAAAACGAAATTGAGTAAATCGTAAGAGAAAGTACACATTGAGTAAACATTACTTACTGAGTCTAATGCCTTTTAGGGTACCGTAGCGAAGTATTTTAAAAGTCTGTTGTAGTTCTGCTAAATCATTTAATAATTCCTTCACTTTTAACTTCGTCATACTTTGCAGCTCATTTCCATATGAAATTCGAAGCATCCACGCACTGGTAGATTTTAAGAAGTCTTCTTAAAAAAGGTGGTTTGTAAGTGCTGCACTTCAATATTCGGAAAACTGTTTAGTTTTTCGGACATAATTTGGAAGAGAAATGGGATAGCTCAATAAAAATACATCAAATTTTAGGAAAAATAATGCAAAATGATGAAAAATCTTTAATAATGCAAAAAACAAAAAAATTCAAAAACACGATTTGACTTAGAGTGCATGTAATTTGGAAAATAGCAGGTAAGATGGAATTATATTATCTTTTTTTCTTCGGAAATAGTTATCATTTTCCTAGTGAAACCATTGCATGAGTAATGTGGCTGAATCCATCCCGACCCGTGTGCTTTTCCAAAAGAACCGACTGGAGCACCTCTCAATAAAACATCAGACATATTTTTACGCGGAAAAATTATCATGAGAGGGACAAATATTCCTGCAGGGCTCATACAAATCAAAATTGTTATTAGAGACCCTCTCTCAGCTGATGCCATTGCTTCGATTTGCTTTTTCCATCTTCGAGCTATAATTTTTGGAATTTCACTCTGGACTATAGAAACACCACTCTCATCAACGTTAGATATGCACGCAGCAGGGAAATACTTCTCTGTTTGGATTTTTTCAATGTTGTTGTAAAATTCATCTTTTCTTTCTTTAGTGTTAGGTATATGAACAATGACGCTTTAAATAAAATATTATTAACCTTCATTTGTTATATTTTGTATATTATAGTTTAGGAAGACAAACAGACAAAATTTGTAGAGGTGAAAAGTATTTTATAATTTACTTATTTGGATTTGATAGCCAACAAACAGGTAAAAACTAACCGTTGCCTATATACACCATAGATGTTATTGGAGCCACGAGTTCCTCTTTTTGGTCGGAATCTTAGACGACATGTTTAAGTCCATCGCTTACCCTACCCTCCTACGTTATAAAGGTAAAATATAAAGGTACAAATATCATATACAAAACAAATGTGTCAAAGATGTTTTCTTGTTTAATGAGATTATAAAATTCCGGACGACTCGTTTCAAAACTCGAACTAGACAATGTCATGGTGCTACTGGCAAATAAGCTGACGCTCGCTTCTGTAAAATAAGCGCATTAAAACTGCAAAATACCAACTCACTTCATTACTGCGTTGCGATTTGATAATTCGTAATATCTAAATGTTGATAGGTAATAATGTGCAAATTTTGCTGGCAATCATTGAGTACAGTCAATAAATATGAAAGTTATACATTATTAAGTATAATTCAGAAACTTCTCATCAGATCCTGATACATTTTGGAACTATCTCTGAATCATGAACTGCATTTCCAAAAAAAAACCTAAAAATTGGTTCGCTATTAGCTGATAAATCGCGTAACAAACATACAAAAAAAAACACAGTCGCATTGTGAACATCCTCCTTTTTGGAGTCCGTAAAAAATACATTTACGTTCTAACTGGTAGAAAATGTCGATTCTATCTTAACCAATCACATTACAATTCAACTTGTGGTCATCCATTTAGTTAATCTGTGTGTAATTTAGGCGCAAGGGAAAGTAATATTTATAGAGTCCAATGATATCCCAGTGTTATTACCATTACTTACCATTTTTAAAGACCTTAAAGCTTTCACTTCAAATAAATCCAACTTATACATTTTTACGATAGTCTAGCGAGCATTATCGTCTATAAGTGAACATAATATGTAATCGTTAAAAAAAATCTGATAAAACCAGTCTGTAATTTGTGTCTGCTTACTTCGTTCCCTTATGAAGATTAGGCATAAAGGACTTACCTTCATTAATAAGCAGTAAAAATCATCTCGATGACTTCAGCTTTTAAATAAAAAATCCAGATATATGTCGGTTTAACCGTTCAGAAATAATGATGCCACAGACACGTCAAACTTATAATATTATATTTTCCGCCGGGGATAAAAAACAAAATATTATTCAGTCAATAGAATGAAAAAGTTGCTCATTAAAAATATTTTCTCGACGTCGAATCTTCAAATGTAAGTTTTTTCTGTTAATTTTCGTATTGTAAAAATTTTTAACTAAAATTTTTGTTCTGGCTAGTAATTTTACGTTACAGTAATATTTTTTTAGTGATAGTATTTTTTTGTAACTTGCTAACTACCTAAAATTAGAAAATGTGCTATAAAATTGATATTTTTCCATACTAATATGATGATTTAATAATCTATTTCACATAAGACCGGGAACTGCACTACTTTAGTGGGTCAAAGTACAATAATCTGATGATGATAATTTGTATAAACAACTTTAAGCGTATAATTACAAGATATAATGATCTAGTTGTCGCCCGCGACTCTGTCTGCTTAGTAAAGTTAGCTGTCCCATGATAACTTGTCTAGAACTGGATAAAAAGCAAACTTTTACCAACATAACGGATGGACCGAGTTCTCCGAGAAAACTGACTTGATCGAGATAGTTCATAATTGAATCTATACTTGCTATCGTCAGCATTTGGTGGGATTCCATTGGATACACACGTTTTTTTTGTAGTTAACACTTGTATGTATCCACAATATACTTTATTTAACATTTTCTGTTACTTTCTAGCCAACCGGTTTAACTTTTAACAGCATCAGGGCTTCGAAACTAAAGATAAAAAATTTAACGTGTAATACTTATTTGATTGGATGTGAACAGAAAGTGTTAAATAAAGTATATTGTGGATAAGTACAAGTGTTAATTACAAAAAAACGTGTGTAAAGTTCATAATTATCTAGTTTTGTTGGAGGTTATTTAATTTTTTTATTTTACAATTATTTCTAACCTTATCATTTTAGCCGTTCGATTTGAGTTTTGATACTAAATAAGCTAACGGGATTTTGAGTTAATCCTAGCTTTTACCCGCGGGTTCGCTCGCATACAAGTAATTATAAATGTATCTTATGTTACTTGTAAAACCTCCAAACACAAATTTCCTGATGATTGGTTAAGTAGTTTTACGTCAACGTGTAACAAAAAAACTATTGGTATCTGTTTTTTTATAATATTGGAAGGCAAACAAGCAGACGGATTTACTGATGGTAAGAAATTCACGCCGCCTAAAGACACCAAAGGTGTTAATGGTGCGTTGCCAATCTGAGGCTGGGATGTCAGGCCCCGACCAAAAGTAAGTTTACCGGCTACCTTACCCTCCGAACCGGAAGACGTCTCGACGTTATAGCGGCAGGAATAGGTAAGGCGGTGGTACCAATCCGGATGAGTCGCTGCGAAACTCTACTACTTAATCCGATATCACGGTGTTATTGACGGTAAGCCTATGCTCGCCTTTTACGAGCTGCCTAGCAGGAAGGCAGCCTATTCTGCAAAGAAGCATGAACCAACATGGGGAAATTTAAAATTTTAAAATTTTTAGGATTACAGGCAAACCGTCTATCTCCCAGATGGGTTGTACAAGGGGAACATAAGTATGTAAGTGGCTAGCACTATGACTGTAACCAAATAGAGAGAATAACGATTTTCATGGAGTGGTAACGTCACCATACCGGTTCATTTCGTCCTAACATACCATGTCATTATCATACCTCAACAAAACTTAGCATACCGCAATATAAAAATATAATTAGACAGTATAGTGTCAGGTGATGATGGGTAGGGCAGCTGATGGTAATTAATAAGCAAATACTGAATGTTAAAATAAAATAGATTTACTTATCTGTAGTTGTAAAGCCCTGGTGACATTGAGAGAATTAAAAAAAAATATAACAATGATGAAAGATGTACCTACTATGTTTATATGCTTAAACATTTCAGTCCGGGCTTCTTTGAAGAAAAGTCTTTCTGGCTTCCTGTCAGGCAGCTCGTAAAATGCGAATATAGGCTTATCATCATTAACACTGTGACATTTGACTAGGTGGTAGAGTCTCGCAGCGACTCGCCAGGACTGGTGAAACCGACTTACCTATTCTTGTTGTCATAATGCCAGTGCTTGCCATTGACGTGTTCCAGTTAGGAGAATAAGATATACGGATAAAGATAAGATATACTTTTACTTGAGGCCTAACATCACGGCCTCAGGTTGGTATCGCACCATTACCATTTTCGGTTTCTCTTTTTTTTCTTACTGTCAGAAAATCTGTCTGCTTCTTTGCCTTCCAATGCCATAAAAAAGTGCCGACGATGAAAAATATAAACTCCTACTGGTGATTTTCATTTATAGATTTTCCAGATCATGATCTTGATGAATGAATGATCTTCAGCTCAATGGAAGCGTATAATTCTTAAATTTAAAAATATTCGTCTGCTTGATTTGCTTAACAGGACTTAAGAAAATTAAATGATAACGGACAGACAAATGGACAATACCAATGTCCTTTATTCTTTTAACCTTCATTAAAATCCCCTCAGGAAATATGAAATATGAACAAAACTTCCTCTACGTTATCCATTGAGAATTAATGTAGGTCAAATAAGTATAATAAGCTATCATCATCATGCTTAGTCCCAGTGGCAATGGGTTAGTACTGTCAGTTTATATTAATTATTTGTTTGGTATAAGTCTGGGGATTTTCAAGACTACGTTTAAAGTCCAAAATGTTTGAACAAGACTAACAGCCGCACTCAGAGACGACACATTACATTATTTTCTATCTATTTCATTTATTTTATTTATATGGGAAGGCAAATAAGCAGACGGATTTAAGACGGATAAGCAGACACCAAAGGTCACAAATAGGTAAGGAGGTAGTGCATATTCGGGCGAGTCTACTACCTAGTCAGATGTCACCATGTTAGTGACGATAGTCTAGGCGATTCAGCAAAGGAGTCCGGACCAACACGGAGATCATGAAGTCATAATTTTAAACTGAAAATATTGACTAAATGACTAATTAAAAGACAACTGCTGTTTCTCACTGTGGCAGTAAGACTGAAATTAAGAGAAACACCAACAATATGTCTTCACTTCCGAATCTTCGAAGAATTAGAGATACTAGAACACTATACACTTGATTCTTGGACCATAAGCGAGCCCACAATTTGGTTTACCCTAAGTACAAGACAACATTTTTTTAATACAGAAAGGAGGCAAACGACCAGTTGTTCATCTGATGGTAAGTGATCACTGCCACCCACGGTCGTTTGAGTTTAAATCTGTTTGAGTCTGACTATTTTTTGTTAAAGCAATACTGATAGTAAGAGACCCCCTTGACTAATAAAATCCATAGATATCATAGGTTTATCGCTTTCATGAGGCCGGGATTTTAAGCATAGCATGCAACAGCGACAATAAAAAAAAGGCGATGGAACCCTATTTGGGCTAGTTGCTGCACAGCATCCTACCATCAGTGATCTAGTTGGTAACGATCAATTTAACCTATGCTCCCCTCTTATGAGCTGCCCGGCAGAGAGGCAGATTGCCTATATTGCACAGGATACCCAGGGTTTTTGTAAAACTTAATTCACATGAACAACGAAATATTACATAATATGTAAATCTGGCCGAATAAAATGTCGCTAGTGGCTCTTGGTAACATGTACGGCGGTGACCACTTACTATCGGCATGTCATCGGATTATTTTGATCATGAGTTTATAAAAAAGATTTATTTCACTAAGACGTCCTTGGATACTATGTCTCCGACATTGTACGTGATTTTGATTACAACGAGGCGTTACCCTTATAGGCGGTAGTCACATAAACTGGATATTAATTTGTAATATGAACGCTTAAAATTAAACGGTAAATCTTTTTTTATTAAATTACTAATTAATTATTATATAATTTGCCAAATATGTATTTAATTACAGGTTGTAGTGAACATACAGCGCGAGCGGTTAAATGATTCTTTATTTGAAAATTAGGAAATAGTTTCAAAACGGTCCTGCAAAGATATCCAAATAACAGTGTCTGAGTTATACTAAATTAGTCAGTTTCAATTATCTTGCCGACCTCATTATTGATGATGATACCGAATTTGGTAATATATGTTTGTAGTACTACATAATTATTGATTGTCAAACCTAGTTAACGTTATCTTGCATAAAAAATCTTCATTTAGACAATTATAGGTTAGGTTTTTATCTATCTAAGGCTAAATATACATAATTATTTTGACGCTCGCATTCCATTACTAAAGGAATTTTTAACAATCGCAAAAATTTTGAGCACCATATAAT
Source organism: Calephelis nemesis (assembly GCA_002245505.1). NCBI lineage: Eukaryota > Metazoa > Arthropoda > Insecta > Lepidoptera > Riodinidae > Calephelis > Calephelis nemesis. Next base: position 47,597 of record NJDD01004787.1, on the reverse strand, counting down.
TTGTACCTATATGCTTAGCAAAGTAACTACGAATACGTATCTATTTGTGTTACTGATTATGTAGAGTAAAAAAATGTAAATAGAAAAGCTCTATCATAATTTTGCAATGCTGTCTTCTAAATAATAGTATCCGTTTCAAAGTATAATTTTTTTAATTAGTATAATTTTTTTCCATACAGTCGTAAAATCCTAAACCGTCAATTTCAATAATCCATCTAAGATAAGATCCGTTAAAGCTGGCGACTACTGTTTTGTTTTACTAATATCTATTAAAACTAAAAATATCTTGTCACAAATCTCTAGAGAGTCCATTACTAACTGTATAAAGTTTATTCAAATTGGATGGCATCGTATAAAATATACGGATTTAAAACCAGTACCCACCCCAGTTCATGTGAAAGACCTTAAACGGTCGGTTTTTTTACGAGCAGCCTAAGGAATTTACAACAAAAAATAAACAATCGAAACGAAGAACACGTGGCATCTGGATGCTAAGCACATGTATTATTCGAATAATAATCCAAGTTTGCGAGCATTAACATATTATTATCCCCTAATATAATATTCTGGAGAGGAAACTGAATCACAAATGATGTAACAATATGATAATGATGTCTGTATTTCTGGATATTTATAAAAATTTCCGTATCTGTTTTGCTATTTATATAAGAATAGATAAATAATCTTAAATTAAAAATGAACCCAAGCGAACTGTCTATCCCCTCCAAAGTTGTGATGCCACAGGCCGACGTATATACTACCATACATAACATACAAACCATATTTGACGTACAACACCTCTTTCTTTTGGTGTTTTTTAGATAAGCTGCAAAAATTACGAAACGTAATTCTGTAACTTTTATACTATGATCCATACAACCAGACATATCCCAGTTTTTTCATCAGGTCCTTGTCATCAGGTCCTTGTCATCAAGTCCTCGTCATAAGAAACTAGGAAAAGATCTAGTTAAGACGAATCTGATGAGTTCAATCTCAGTGGGTTGTAACTGTTAGGTTTCACGTATGGTCAAAAGTGAAATAAATTTCAATTTCGATGTTCATAAATGAGCTGATGACTTTGAACGCCTGGAAGATTTCCATTAAATCTAAGAACCATCTCGATCACACAGTTTTCAAATAAAAAAACAGGATTAAAATCAGTTCATCTGACTAGGTGGTAGAGTTTCGCAGCGACTCACCCGGATTGGTACCACCGCCTTACCTAATCCTGCCGCCATAACGTCATGACGTGTTCTGGTTTGCCACCTTACCACCATTTACCATTACCACCTTTGCTGTCTATAGGCGACGTGAATTTCTTATTATCCGGAAATGCGTCTGATTGTTTGCCTTATAATATTATCATAAAAAAAATCCGCTGAAGGGTTAGGATGCCACAGACATACATACATACAACTTATAATAAAACTCGTTTTGCGTCGGGGGTTAAAAAAAGGTCCAACATAAAAATAATTTTAAGACATGAAAACTATGAAGTAATTATTATTTTTTAAGATGTATTATTTTTAAAAAGCATTCAAAGTGTGTTCCATTTATAAATAAATATATAAATGAGAGAAACGTTATAATAAATATGTATTTGCTACTAATCAATACATATTACTACTCGTATAAAAGTAATTTCTGCTATGACTGGTCGTAGCCGTCTTATTTTAATAAACGTAGGCTAACGTGTGAGTAAAATTACTTACATTCACATAAGCTAGGTTGAACCTTGGAGCACTTTACTAAGTGCTTTTTTATAAAGATGGTATATGTCAGTATGTAAGTGTAGGCTTGTGCTGCAAAACATAAACCCAACTTTCGTTTTCAAGTTTCAACTGACGAAAAATGGAGGAGGTTCTTAATATAGTATATTTTGTGTTTTTCAACCCCCGGCAAAAACAAGGGATGTTTTTTTATCAAATTTACACAAACTTTTGTTTGACGTGTCTGCGTGTGTGTGCTGGTAGCAACATAACTTTTGAACGGACGGACCGATTTCAATGCGGACTTTTTTTTATTAGAAGCTGACGCATGGATTTTAATGTTCTTTTTTTCAGAAAAATCAATCAGACTGGCTCCAACATAATTTTTTATCAAGATCTACAATTATTGATATGTAATTATGTAATTATGTAATTATTGATTAATAAATAATGTACATACATTTTAACCGACTCTAATATGAAAGAGGTCGAACACGATTCGACATTTATATTCTTGAAGTTATTCTTCAGGCGCGATTTTAAAATGCGCGCGCATCTGTAACACAAAAGTAACATCACGAAGTTGCAATCTTTAGAAACATGTTGCTACATTCACACACGTGTTTTAGTTTCATTATATATTTTTCGTTATATATGTTTTGTTATTTTTTAATAATGTCATAACCCAATATAACCCCTTTTTTTATTTGTTACGCGATTACTAAACTGATAGTAATGAATTGCTTTTAATGATGTTTTTTTCAAATCAGCCAGTTCAGTTTCAGAAGTGTTTTAAAAATATGACCAAGACCCGACAAGGTTATTTAATTAGATTTACTGTCTTAAACTATTTCTACTGCGTAGACAATGCACACATATATTTTGTTAGTGTGCAAGAATTAACAAAGCTCTGACTAAGAACCAATGAACGTAATAAAAAGTAAATGGCATTGTTTTATTTATCCTGACATTGTGATCGGGTTAGCAATAATAAGCCATGTCTGAGCAATTGCAAGTCAAATAGCCAGACAAAATAAGGCGAAGTCTGATTGGTGATAGGACGACCTCGATTGGGTGCAGATGGCTGCAGTCGCTAAATGCTTTGATCAATTAACTGATGTCTCATGGACAGTTTAGCTATTACTGTACTCCTATACATTTTACAAAGTTGTAAAGTAGAGAGGAAAGAGAGGGAGAGAGAGAGATAGAAGGTCGCACGTAGAACGTTAATTGACATTAAATCTGCCATTAAATCACAATTTTCATAAAGAAAATGTCGACTTAATGACAGAATTAATAGGTAAATAATATTTACGCGCAGTAAAACTACAAAAACCGACTCCAACTATTTCATTAAAAATCATGAATTATCAAATCGCGACGGATATCTTCTATCTGTATAAGTATATATAGAAATCAATTGCTTTTCCTTAGTCTCGCTAAAACTCGAGAAGGGCTGAACCGATTTGGCTAATTTTAGTTTTGAATTATTTGTACAAGGCCAGGGAAGGAAAAAGGGAAAAACTGCGAGGAAATTAGGAAAAACAACATTTTAATTTATATTTAAATTATTATTTTTTTTTAATTGCAAATGTTTCTGCAATTAAAAAGAAAAAGTATCTTCACGGCCATATCTCGAAGAGGTAGGCAGAGGCACAACCAGGGCACCCACGACTAGCCGAAGACGCTAAGTCCCATAAGATTTCTGCAATTATCTCATATAATTGTTATCAACTTCTAATCTTCTAATTGCCTGTATTAGTAAAGTAAAGTAAATATTCCGGAACAAATTAAATAAGTTGAATCTAACCCCAAAGTAAGTAAGCAAATTATATCCTTGTGTTATGGGTGTTAATAAACAATAATAACACATAGAAATACAAAAGACACCACAATAAAATTAAGCACCAAGATATAGAAGAGAACTGAACCTCAAACTCACGGTTTTCCGGAGGAGGAAAACGTGTACGCTAGCCCCGCGATCGCTGAAGTATTCAAAATTTGTAAAAAAAATATAAATTATCCATCATAAAGTATATCATCCAGATCTTAGACAGACTTAGAGTAGCCACGGAGTACTATAAAATAGTTCTAAGTAGGTGATTGCAGTTTTGGAAGATAAAAATATACCAACGCGTGGTTCGCTTTGTTTTTGATTTCTATCTTTTTACAAGCGTCCATTGCTCTTTACTTACTAATTATATTTGTGACTCAACACTTCCACTCGATAATGTATAATGTTAACAGAAAACATGTGGTAGGTTATTTTAGAATTTGTACATATCTGTGCCCTAAATGTGTCATGTGTCTGACTCAGGCGGGATGTTAGTATGGGAATTTTGCACACACTGATTATGCTATTTATAAACTTGGGAATAACAATGTATATAAACAACGCTAATATAAAATTAAAACTTGCTTTTTAAAGTTTATTTATTTGTCAAACAAAACTTTAGTCATTTAAATTTTTCTGTAAATTATATTTTGAAGAAGAAGTCCGACTTCGAGAAACGGACATCAATTTCCATATAATTTTGTCTACATATTCAAAAACCATCACAATCATCTTGACAGGTACAAATGAGGCAACTTTGGAAGTAGGTATTCTTTTTCGAATAAAAAGGTAATGTTAAAACTTTCATTTTACGAAACAGGAGGCAAACAAGCAGGTGGGTCAACTGATTGAAAGTGATCACCGCCGCCCACGGACATCCGCGACACCAGGAGTATCACGGATGCATTGCTTTTCTTAAAGGTTCCTAAGTCATACTCGTTTGGGAATAATACCGCACTCGGTAACTTATTCTGTACTAGAGAAATGTCTTCGGAATCGCACAGTTGTAGATCGCCACTTATCAAGATGATGGGCATGATACTTTAAACTCTGCAGGATGTCCGAAGGTGGAAATCAACAGAATATAGAGAGTCTATTGCAACCTTAAAAACTATTTAGCCCTGAACTTTAGGACTTCTGATTTTTCTTGTTGTTCATATGATAGTAGTATTCATTTGTTTATAGAATTCATTTGCGAAATAAAAAAACAGTGTTACAGTGTCACTACAATACAATAAAAAACATCACGACTTTAGGTCTTTTGCAGAAGCTTTCGCTTACTCTGATCTTTTAAACTTGTAAATTATCGCTGGTTTTAATGTTTCAAATTACATTGTTTGTTTTTATAGTTGCTGCCAATAATTATTGGTAGCAATTGCAACAGTCGAAGGACTGTGACGCAGCTACTAACGCCCACCTCCATATAAAACAATTACATAATCAACTCTATTTCATAAAAAAAATTGGTTACGTATACAGTAATATATAGGTACCCTATAAACAATACTATTATATAATAATAATTTACAAATATGCGCTTTAAATAGTCTTTACATATTTTATTACCAACTTATCCCTGTTATTACTAAACAAGTTTTACAATTTGAATTAATAAACTTAAGATAATAAAATTCAAATTAATACAAGAGCCTTAGGAAGGAAGTTTAGTAAACAGAAATCAGTGACCTACAGTTAGGTACTATCTGTGCATCGAATCAATTAATTAAAAAACGATAAAAACTGTTTTTCTTTAGGCGCTTATTTTATAACGGATATTGTTAAATAAAGCTTGTGGTACAACAAGAAAATTTCAATTAATTTTAATGTCAAATAGAATAAACTATATACGTATTTTGTTCAGGAACGATATAGAATTAGATTAACGTTTTTCTTGCGCTAATTCGAATGTACTGTTTACGTAAACTAACTTTTTGAGTAAAAATAAACTTTGAGCCAAGTGAACGATGGGTCGGCAAGTCTATATACTGTTTATGATATTGGAAAAAAACAAGAAAAAAAAATACACAACACCTCCCTATAAATATGGTAATGTAAATCTCAAATGTTTTACTTTTACAGAAAAATTATGCTGTCTGGACAGCAGGACAACAGAAATATGTAGAACTTGACACCGATTTATGCTAGGATCGATGATTTTCGAAACCACAAAATCTGGATCAAAAAAGAAAACACAGTCAAAGTGGCATTCGCAATGGAATGGTTTTTCAAAAGTTTACCTCCTTGCACTATAAAACCTCCAATCGCCAGTGACTTATTTTATATAATCTTCATTTTTCAATCATCTTGTTATCATTTTTTCACTTTTTACTATTTTGAAAGATACGGTTAGAGCCCATTTTTTAACCAAATATACCTCAGTGTGCCATCAACTTAACAAGAATCCTTACTGATTTAAAATTTTAATCGACTACTGCTTAATGTTTTTTATTGATTAATTTTGTACCAGACCATTTAGATAGGATAACGAGATATGAGTGTTCGATGCCGTGAGAAATTGAAAAGTGGGCTTACGTGTCTGTAGCTTGTTTTTTAGGGCGTTAATTTTAATAAGAATCTTTTTTTATGTCAGATTAAATTTCGATGAGATTTAAATCTAATACATTCCAGAAATAATACCAATGCTCTAAGATATAATCATAGGCCATAGGTTACAGGTGCGTTGCCATTTTTTTTGTTTAAGAGTTCAGTAAACAAGTATACGCCTCTCCTGATAAGATAACCTTGGCCTATATAGACCTTAGATGTTACAGGTATGTCTCTGTCCAGTGGCCGTGAGGCCTTCTGTGTAAGTCTGGCCCAGCACATAACAGTTATTATGGTAGCAGGAATAGATAAGGCGATATATCTCTACCCAGTCAAGTTTCTGTACAGAACTCTATCACCAGTGGCCTAGTTAGTAAAGATATATTTAGCTTATACTCGCCTCTGACAAGCTGTCTAGCACAGAGGCAGATGGTCTCTACTTAGCGGGCCTGGATCAACGCGGAAATGTCCTATATCGTAAGATCTATTCGTATTTTGATAAATGTTAACTGTAAGTGTAAAATGAATTGGATGGGCCAATACTTGACACATACACTTATCATGGCTTGTCCAATACTTGACCCATACACTCATCATTGCTTGTCCAAATTAGCAATCTACTAATCACTTTAAATTTACAGTCAATATTCGCACAACCTACCAGACCAGACTTCGGGTAATGAGTGCTGGTCTAGCAGCTACTCTATTCTTCAGCATGGAACATGATAATAATGTTTATGCTATTGCGGCAGTAATGGATAAATTAGGCCTGTCATTCGGGCAATTTATCATTACTTTATCATTTAAATTCTTGTCTTTTTATTTGTTTCTCGGTTTTTGTCTTGTTCGTTGGCGTATAACTCCCGACACCGGTAGCCATTTGTCTGATGAATTAAGATTTTTTGAGTGATCCATTAACAGTTTAGTCAAATATATATCATATTTAGGTATTACTTCTCATGTGTGTGCAAAACCTTCTGTTATGGTCGACAACCCATCACCTATTCCTTATATATTCTTCAGTTAGTGCTTTTCATCGTCGTATTCCGGTTAAGGATGGTAGTGGTGACATGCTTGCGTACCCATTCCTTATAAATTCTTCAGTTAGTGCTTGTCGTCATCGTATTCCGGTTAAGAATGGTAGTGGTACGCAAGCATGTCAAGCATAGTTTAAAAAAATCTCTCTGCCTGTTTCCTTGTACCTGTTACTCTGGTATTCACTGGTATCCAATGAGGTAGGTTTATAGAAGGCACTATCCTGGTACTAAGGTACACACAACAAAACTACTGAGAAAAATGTTACTTTCAAAGCAATCGTTTCGAAGAAAGGACCAGTCTCCGGTCACCAGCCTTATATGAATGTATTACTATATCACATTTACTAAGTACGTAAATTTGTAATAATCTTAGGTATGGACCACTACAGTTTCCTAATATGGTATACCTATTCTAGGTATGTAGTTATTACAACTCGAGAACTGTCTGGACGATTTACATGGTTTTTCATTGGTTGGATTTTTTTCATCTAAGTATATGTCATGTATTCACTGTCTATAATTATCGAATAAAGTAATTGTTAAAACTTCATGTTTTTGAAGCTACCACTAAATGTTAGTAAAACTAATTTCAAATAAAAACGAACTCTTATTAGCTGGTTAAAAACTGAGTGCAGACATATTTATTACCAGCGTTCTTTTAGTAACTATAGGCTATAGTCTATACCATCAACATTGAGGCAAAAAAACATCTTCACGCCCATATTCCTTAAGGAGGTAGGCAGTGGCACAACCAGGGCACCCACGACTAGCCGAAGACACTAAGTCCCACAATTGGATAGGTCGCAAGCCTATCGCCAACCGGGCACATATCCAATCCCGAGCATCATTTTTTACTAGAAAATTGAAAAACCCAAATTTTCTTTTTGTTGCCCGACCCGGGATTAGAAAACGGGACCTCATACAGTTCAATTCAAAAAGCGCACTTGATACTGCCAGTCGTCATCATTTGTGACTTTTTTATCTTTTTTTTGTTTTCTAATCGTTTTAATGTAGTAAGATTTCTAGTTTAAAAAAAAAATGTGTGCGTTTACTAACGCACAGTCGTAAGAAGTGAAAAAGTGAAACTTCTTTATGACGTTATTTTTCAAAAAATAATTTACTATATGCAACTTTACAGAAATTGGTTAAATAAAGTTTATTGCCAATCCCTACTCCGCTGGAGAAAGTATACTTCGAATCACGCATGGTAGGGATAAGAACAAAGATGGCGCGTAACGTAAAAATGTGACGCGTAACGACAAAATGTTACACAATTTTTTTTTCCAACCCCGATAAAGAAGTTTCACTTTAATTACAGACACAACAACACTCCTGTTTTTTCCAAATTGGTCCAGGTTCACTGTTTAGAAAAGATCGTCTTCTGCCAAGGGGCTCTTCTGCCACGAAGCTCGTAAGTGGCTAGCATTGGTTATAAGGGTCTTCACTAACAAGACCACCAGTGGTAAAGTAATGTACAGCAACTTACCAGGGTAGGTAACCACCGCCTTGCCTTTTCCTGTCGTCATAATGACAATCATGTTCCAGTCTGGGATATAGAGTAGTCGGTAGTTTAACACCTTGGATGCAGGATATCGACGCACCTGCAATATCTATATTGTCTTTAGGCCATAGTTGTTTCTTACCATCAAAAGAGGCGTGTTTTAGTTCGCTGTTTAATGTCACACAAAAATAAGTTAATCTGTTATTTAAGGGAAAGAAGTATTTTAAAAAAATCTGTCACTCTACCAGCAATCAAACAAAAGAAGTTTCTGTATTCTGTATTTTTACAGTATCCATTTTGCAAAAGTTATCCTCTCAAAATAAAATTGAAAATTTGATTAAAGCCAGTACCATCTGAACGTAGCCTTATCTTTATACCTCGTAACCTTTTTTAAAATATCAAGTAGAATCATTGTTGCGTCTCGAATTTACGGTATTTTTTTTAAACTTAAAAGGTTGGATCACAGGCTCACAGGTAGCAGAGTAAGTGAAATGAAGTATGGTACATTCATACTTTTGACGTGATATCTATAACCAAAGCAGAAATAAATCTATTAGACTACTTTTGATCCTTACTTTAAAAAAACCTTACTCCATATTTTGAGATTTTTAAAAGATAAGACAGCGAACAAGCACACAGGTCTCCTGATAATAAGAGATAATGTGGCTCATAGACATCTGAAATTATTACAATTCAAACTCTATTGTTGGAAGACAAATGATTTAAAAATTAAAAACTTTTTAAAATTTAGAATTGAAAGTATCTTCAAGCCTACATCCCCGAAGGGGTAGGCAGAGGCGCATCAAGGCACCCACGACTAGTCAGACACTCAGTCCCACAATGTGATAGATGGCAAGCATATCGCCAACATTTCCAATCCCGAGCAACATAGAATATTGGAAAAACTTAATTTTCTTTTTGTTGCCCGATCCGGGATTCTAACCCGAGACCTCATGCAGTCAAGTCCAACAACTGAATCGCTAGACCACCGAGGTGACTTTAAGAGATTTTTAGAAGTGAAAAATATAGAAGAAAATAAAATTTAATAAAATTCAGTAGGTACTTAGATGTTATTAAGAACCTTTTTATTTTACTTAGTAACAAAACTAAAGTAGCGTCGGTGTGTTGTGTGATGTGTCCGGAAATTAGGCCTATTTTGTAAGTCTAACAGTTTCATCATGTCATTATGGCGACTATTTCTGTCGTCATATGGCGGTAAGGGAGTGGATTCCTATCCAAACGAGTTTCAGCACGGTACTCTTCCACCAGCGGTCTTGTTGGTAATGCTCTAACATTTGCTCGCCTCTTACGAACTGCCTGGCAGGAAGGCAGGTGGTCTATTCTATTCCGCAGACCAGGACCAAAGCGGGGAATAGTAATAAAATTTTATTATGTTTAATAATTTAGAAGAATTCTCTTGAAATTACGTTACGGCATGTACCTTTTAAACCCCTTTCACTTTAGATGAAGGGCTTAAAAAATGTAACATTGCATTCTTTAAAATCTATATTATTAGAATCTGTAAATATGAATCTCCATTTCGCATTATCATCGCATTACGCCTAAACGGATAAACCAATTTTGATAATTCTTTTTTGTCGTACTAGTTGTTACCAGGGGAAGGATAAAAACAAACAATATGTATTCATAGTTATGGCGTAACGTCTGTCGGTTCAGATAGTCGGCATATAACTAGGTATGAAGATGTTTGAATTTTAAGTTAAGTACTATATATTTATAAAATCTTTCACCTCAGGAAAAACCATCTATAAATATACAGACAAATGGCAGATAGGGTAAAACAATAAAGATTCATAGTTTTTTTAAGAAAGAAAAGATTATATCGTCAATTTTAAATTCAAATCCTGTGCGAGTTTGTGAAGGCACTCTTGCTTTAAATACTTCCAGATCATCTAGATCGATGTTGGGATGTAACGACGATATTACCCTCTGGAGGCTACTATATTATTCCACCAGTCCAGTCAGTCACCTAGTTGAGGTGGTAGAATGCTATACAACCGCTGAATGTTTGATACTGTTTCATTACTTATTATAACCGCCATAACGTCAGTGTTTGTTATCATATTTCCTCAAGAGCGGTAGCTAGAAGACTTGTACAATGTACACGTGGCTTAAGACCCGACTAAACTTTGCAGCACATCTATCATCATATAACATATCGTATCGTATCGTATCTATATAACATCTATCGCGTTATAGACGATAGATAAAGAAACTTCCAGACCACACCATTTTTGAAAAACCGACTATGCTAGAGTCTTCTGTATTTCGAAATCTGTAAGTCCTTTCCTATAACACAATCATATACACATTTACGTAATTTTATAATCATAAAAAGATCTCAGGTAGGCGGGCCAAGAGAATTATGATCCATTCATAACTTCGATGTCTGATGATGGGAAAGTCCGATTGGATTTGCAAATGTCAAGACATTCCGAAATATATGTTGGGCAGAGTCAATAGCTATTGATAGTCTGAGGTCGGAATAAGGAGGTCATCGGTGCCGCCCCTTCGTAAATTAACAACTTGAAAAGTTTCTTTTACATTTTGCTAGCGGCCCGCCCCAGTTTTGTACGGTTATTAAATATACATATAAACCTTCTTCTTTAAACCCTTAATCTGCTACAAAAAACGGCATCAAAGTCCGTTTCGTAGTTTTAAATATTTAAGCATACAAAGGGACATAGGGACAGAGAACGTGACTTTGTTTTATACTTTGTGGTGATTTAAATCGCCTCTGTGGTCTAGCGTTCCGATGTTGGACTTGTTTTTAAGTAGTCCCCGTTTTCGATACCTAGGTCGGACAATAAAAAGAAAATGTGTTTAATATTTTTTTTAATAAAACAAACGTTGCCCAGGGTTGACAATGTGCCATAGCAATAGCTGTATATATAGCAATAGGCTTTCAAACAATCACATTGTTGGTCTTAGTGTTTTCGGCTGGTCGTAGGTGCCGTGGTTTACCCCTGTCTACATCTTATGTGATACGGGGCGTGAAGAGGCTTTTTTACATTTGATATTTTAATCGACTCCAAAAAGGAGTAGGCTATCAATTTGTGTATATGTTTTTGTATGTTTCGCTATTATTCGAATGAATGGATTGAAAATCCAATTTAAGAGAGGGTGATTTTTTTTGTACTTAGTAAAGTACTCACTTAAAATTAAAAGTAACGCACCGTGTGATATTTCTGAAGTATCGCCGAATATCTAAAAAATCGAAAAAAAAAATCCTACTAATAGGAGTTATAGACGGTTGTAAACCTTGATTTGCATCCGTCTGTTTATGAATTTAATATGTAGCACCTGATCTGAACAAAGAGACAAAGTTTCCTCCAAGGTTACCATTTTTGAAAGACGTACTTACGCCATCTAGAATGTCTTTAATATTTTAAAGTGTGAAGGTCCTATGTAGTGGAGTATGTCTATGTTTTCCCCGTGTTGGTCCGGGCTCCTTTGCAGAATAGACCATGTGCCTCTTTGCCATGCAGCTCGTAAAAGGCGGGTATAGGCTTACAGACATAAGTACTCGCCAAGATTGGTACCGCCGCTCCACCTCACCTATTCCTGCCGACATAACGTCAGTACTTGCCATTTACGTGTTCCGGATCGGAGGGTATGGTAGCCGGTAAACTTACTTTTGCTCGAGGTCTAACATGCCGGCCGTAGGTCAGCAACGCACCATTAACACAATCGGCACACACAAAATCGGCCTGCTTGTTTGCCTTCCAATATCATAAAAAAAACTCGTTGATTATATTAATTATGTATTCCTCAACCTTAACATCTAAGATGTAACAACACAATAGGAAATTCGAAACTCACGATCTTAGTCACGGTGATGATATTGGCTTTACTTTAAGAGAGGCTCAAGGAGCGTTAGGCTCAAGGTTTTTTCTTCAGAGTTCTTACTTATAGACCCTAATAAATAATCTATAAAAAGAATATTAAAACCGCTATCTGTATATCTAACATCGCGCATCGCTAACCTTTTAGAAATCCTAATAAAAGCACCCTTTAACGAAAGCTGACATATCTACTCAAGATTATCCCTTAATGTTCCCTCCTAATGGCCTGGGGAGACATCTGAATAAGCAACTGGAATTATTGAAAAAATCTTTACAATAAAAGCATCCCATATCAAACTCTATGTCTTTGAAATAAAATCTCTTGTGTACAGGCTTAATACTTTGTAAAGATGAATTATTTTTTCGTATAAGTCAAGTTGCGGTGGAAAGATTTATCTTTATTGATGAATTCTTTAATGTATTTTTTGGAAGTACCAATATTATACGATTAAAAAGATCTCAATTTGGTGAACTCAATACTCAGCCAGTTAGGGTTAACAGTACTTGTGGGATTGTATCAGACCTATCTTTATATATATATATACACACTAGCGGCCCGCCCCGGCTTCGCAAGGTTACGAAATATACATAATATAAAATTACTCTTTAATTACTTTAACTATTAAAAAACCCGCATCAAAATCCGTAAATTTAAAGATTTAAGCATACAAAGGGGCATAGAGATCGAGGAAGAGACTTTGGTTTATACTATGTAGTGATATCATAAATATACATTTTGCTTACTTTGGTAGTAGAGATTGTACCAAAGTGAGCAAAATATATGTTTACAAGTGTTTTTCAACCTTCGACAAAACCATGATGTAAATCGTATCTAAGAACTATCTCGTCACAACAGCTTTGCTCAGCAGGAACATGATTGACATTGTAGGTATGGCAGTGGATTCATACCCGGGCAATTTACTGGACAGAACTCTACCACCAGTGGTCTTGTATGTGATTATCTATATTTTAACCTCTGCATGCCTCCTCTTACGAGCTGCCTCTAAAGGAAGAAGAAGAAAATCCAGTTTATTCTACTCCACGCACCCAGATTAACACGGGAGAAATATGGGATGATTCATTTCGTGACGTTGTAATAATAAATGGGGCACATCGACGATACATTCAACAATTCTACCATTTGTTTATCCAGTTAGAAAAAGTTCGCGAAGGACGACCCAAAAGCCGCATACACCATGATAACACCTTCACACAATATGGCCAAAAAAATAAAGTCATTTTTAGCTTCCGAAAAAGCACATCTCGTCACTCATCCTGCACATAGTCCCGACCTAATACCCTGCGATTTTTGAATTTTCACCATATTCAAAAATTTGATGGGAGGTTTTAATTTTACCAACTCCGAAGAGGCAGTGATAGCGTTCAATCAGCATGTAGAAAACATGCCTTCAGATCTGTGGTCCTCCTGTTTTAAAAAATGGTTCGATACTCGTAGCATAAAAAAATGTTTAAAATGTAAAGGAGATTATTTTGAAAAGCAATAAGCATATTATTTTGGTCATAATATGTTACTTTTTTAAGTTACGCAAAACTTGTAGTGTAATCTAAGTATTTGTTACTAGCCGCTCTGGCGAACTGCGATATCGCTTGACATTAAAAGTTATTAAAAGTTTGTATGGATTAAATAGAAGTGTGGTTTTTAACGCTTTCCCTGCAATTTTCCCGTGTTTTTATCTTTATGTAATCCTTGTCATGACAATAATCAATAAAAAAAAAATAGAATTAGCAAAATTGATCCATCCTTTAAAGCTATATGCGGTGACTTTGCTTAATGGGGTTTCATTTTTAATATATTTAGAGTATTGATTTGTATTATTTTGTTTATATTTATCGTATAAGTATTTATAATTTGTTTTTACATTTAATGTACTTTATATAATACGTCATATATTGTATTATTATATTGCTTAATAATCAGTGTCCTTTCATGTCTTAGAAATCCCTTACCTTAGTTTTAAATATATAAATTGTCTCTTTCACCATATAACGTCAATATGCAGCGACGAAACGAATTTAACATAAGGCGCGCACGCAACAACCAATAGCAAATGTTCACAATTTGCGAGATACTTACTTGCGAGAGTTTAGGTGGAATATAAGCTGTACGTAAATTACATTTGTAACGAGTAGCTAATAACACATAAATGTGATACTCCTGTGAAAGCCTTGTACTTACCTGTAATATTTTCAGTACTGTCTGTCATTGATTTTTATTGTAGATAAGGTAAATAATCAGTACTTAGTTATTTTTTTTATGACATTAGAAGGCAAACAAGCAGACGGATTTCCTGATGGTGAGAAAGTCCCGCCGCCTAGAGACACCAAAGGTGGTAATGGTGCGTTGCCAACCAGAGGCCGGGAAGTTAGGCCTCGAGCAAAAGTAAGTTTACCGGCTACCTTACCCTCCGAACCGGAATACGTTATAACGTTATGGCGGCTGGAATAGGTAAGGCGGTGGTGCCAATCAGGGTGAGTCGCTGCGAAACTCTACTAAGTAATTAATATTGATATACTAAATGTTACAGAAAAAGAATAATAAATTATTAAGTAGTTTTGCGTATCTATATACTCTAAAATACAAAACAATGTCTTATAAATAATACCCTTTTGTAAAAAAAAAAACTCGTGACATAATATATGTGCGGCATCCCGAAACTAGATAATGCTCTGATTTTCATCAAATTTCGTAACTTTCTGTATTTTGATACCAAGTTAAAAGACTGCCTCTGTGGTCTAGCGGTCCAAGTATTGGACTTGACTTCATGAGGTCCCAGGGTTGAATCCCGGGTCGGGCAACAAAAAGAAAATGTTATATTTCACATTATCTAATAAAAAAATGTTGCTCGAGATTGGATATGTGCCCGGTTGGCGGTAGGCTTGCCACCTCTCACTTTGTGGGACTTGGTCTTCGGCTCGTCGTGCGTGCCCTGGTTGTGCCTTTGCCTACCATTTCAGAGATATGGGCGTGAAGATACTAACTTACTTACTTATATAAAAAACAACAAATGTTTTATAAGATGTATTATCAAAACACAGTCACAGGCAAGTTGTTCCGTGTTTTTCGTTCATATAACAAAATATTTTTAGAAAAAGATATGAACCTATCTGCAAAAAAAAACATAAAAACAATTAGATTAGCATATGAACACCACTTAAATCATAACTCGTATTTCAGTACCGCATCAAATTAAAAATAAATACAACTTTATTAGGGTTGTTCAAAAATAAAGTAAAATAGTGTTATGTTTCTCGATAAATTATTAATATGAATATGTATGAAACGTGTTTAGTTTATTATTTGCCAGAGTTAGGGGAGGCAGTTCTCAAGGACATAAACTATTTTGTGTGGTCCGTTGGGGTCTATGGGATTGTCACGTAGCCACGGAATAAGTGTTTTTATTTAAATTTAATATTTACATTAAAGATAAAATAAATCTTATTTTACTTTTTATGAAAAACCATCAGCGTGCTCAAATAATTATATCTAATGTTTTTTTAAAAACAAGTTTTCTACGACTTAGCAATATTTAATAATATTTGAAATTGAATTATTGCAAATTTGAACCAATTACATTTTCAATGCATTTTATCTAATCAATTTTTAAAAACCTGAATCCCAATTTCGTGTGTTCATTGCAACACGCCTGAACGGATGGACCAATTTTACATATTCCTTTTGGTTTGTTATTTATTTTCAGAAGAAGGTTCTTATGCAGAAAAAAAATGAGATTATGGTAAGAAAAAAAGGGAAAACCAGCGCTTAAGTTCTATAGTGAGCTGCAAGATCATTTAAATTATGATAACTGCTGCTACGGAAATCTTCACGCACAACCGACTCGCGCTTGTGCGTTACCGCTTTTAATTTTCATTTTTTTGTAGTATGTATACTAAGTGTATTCTTTACAGTAATCTCATTTTTTTCAAGTCTTCATTTTTGTTATTTAGAAATTACAGACATAACGACACTCAGTGACTTAATAATTTAAAATTCTGTATTCAGATAAATATTTGAACATTTTATTATTTTAACGTCAGTGCAGATATACACAGCGTAAAGTGTACAAAGTTAACCAGTTGAGATAAAAACATAATAAAGTATGAAAGAGGTAACGAAGATTTTTTATAACAAAACCACCTCTAAAACATTCTACGTGATATATTTGTATTTGGGTAACCATAATAAAACAAACCATAAAAACTACACCTATAGATATTATCAGAAAGTCTTGAGGGACAACATAGGTGCTAACGGTTTCTGTCACCTTAAAAATTTCACAGAACTTTGGTAATTCCCTACAGACGTCGCCATTTAAAAATGCGATACAATTAGCATGATGGCGACGTCTAGACGACGCGGACGTATTGACATCTGAAAGAAATGGTAACCTTATTTTTACACGACAAAAACTTGTAGTAATCATAAAAATACAAATTTATACATATAAAAATACTGTAGAAAAGTGAATTCTGTACTTTGAAGATATTAAAAAAATAGATGCAGGCTACTAAAAGTGTTCAGCAAAACGCTTTCGTAGCATTTTTCAGAATTTGTCTATCTGTCCTCTATCGTCTAACAGTCCGGCGTCGGTATTGTTTTTGATATCCCGGGTTAGTTCCCGAGTCAGGTAACAAAAAAATGCATTTTTCAATTTTCTAATAAAAATAACGTTGTCCGGAATTGGATTTGTGGCCGGTTTGCGATAGGCTTGCCACCTATCACTTTGTTCGACTTGGTGTTTTCGGCTAGTCGTGGGTGCCCTGGTTATGCCTCTGCAGACTTTTTTGGATGTGGGATATAAGTGTGAAGATCTGTCTATCTGTATCCCGACTGTGATTCACACGATTTCAAGTCATGTGTCGTCGAGTGAGCTCTAGTCTAGCTAGTTTGCTCGGGGTCTAGTCGCGGAGGTGGGCAGTGGGAACGTGAGGTAGGCTTGTCACCTTCTGTGTAATTTGAAAGACATCTCTCTATGACAGTTACACTGCTTACACGGAATAAGCAAAATTAAAACTTATTCTACATCTGTTATAATGTATTTTTAAAAAGTAGCGCAAAATTCAGTTAAAAAAATGTGAGATTTAACAAAAGGAATTAAAATTCAAAGGAATCTCCTAGGTAATAAACTATTAACTGAAAAAAAAAACAATTACAATATTTTTTTACATTTAAAACATTTCATCCGATTATCGTAAAAAAACTTATATAATATTTAATACCCAGTAAATTAGTTATTTTGTGTAAAATTACATATTTTATATCCAGTTATTTATTTATTTAATGTGAAGCTTGTAACTCTGCATATATTTGATCTAGATAAAATACAAGTTCTACCACACTTTCGCTGCTGCTGGACAGGTTGAACACTTGATGTATGTGTGTGATAGATCTAGTCAAACGCCACCTATGAAGCAGTAATCATGGTAAGATCAGTTAATATATACTTGCTACACTTGACGGATTTCTCCAAAACAAGTAGCGTGAGTGAGTTATTCTCATGTCCAGTTTAATAGTATTGTAGGGGAGTCCAAGATTTTAAATGTCGACTTTGTAGACTAGATGGTGGTCTTAAAAATAGTACGTTTTAGTGGTGGGAGCTTCCATTAAAATCTAAAAGAACAATCATTACAGTTATTTTATCATAAGCCTCTGTGGCGTAGCGGTCCAGGTGTTGGACTTGACTGCTTGGGGTCCCGGGTTCAATTCCCGTTTCGGGCAACAAAGAGAAAAATTTGGTTTTTGCAATTTTCTAACAAAAAAAATGTTGCTCGGTATTGGATAAGTGCCCGGTTGGCGATAGGCTTGCCACCTATCACATTGTGGGACTTAGTGTCTTTGGCTAGTCATGGGTACCCTGGTTATGCCCTCTGCCTACACTTTCGGGGATATGGGCGTGAATACTTATTCATAAGCGAGCGTAACAAATATTGATACTGTGCATAACTGTGTGTCTTCCTCTACGAAAATATGTCAATTAGGCAGGTGGTCGTAATGATTACTGAACATAGACGACGAATTTTTGAAAATTTCTAATCCTTCTTGTGGATGTTTATTGATGACTAATTATGATTCTAACCTTTCCAACTTCACTGGGCGTTGTCAGAATATGTAAACATGCACTTATTGGCTTGCAATCAACCCACAGTACTTGAACGTGACGTGCTCGAGTATACAATACAGTCAAAATATTTAGTTTAGACATCAACTCTACTTATAAAAGTAAATAACAATGAATATGTTTTTTATCCAACGCTCATGTGACGGTAGCCAAGCTGCCATGCCGTATATATTAACTAAGGTGTAAAGTTTGTGAGGTTAAGGTTTGTAGAGTAGGAGCTTGTATGGTGGGAAGCTTGGCTTTACATGACATCTAACTTTCTGATAGTGCGAGTCATATTCTCATCTAGGAAAGTGTTACATAAAAAGATTTTATTGGGTATTTATTGTACACCTAATTTATACATATAGAAAATGAATATTATTTTCCCTTAGCTACGCGTGCAAGGATAGACTAACTTTGCTAATTCTCTGTTGCGTTCGTTAATGCAAAGGAAAGGTATTTATGAATACAAAAGGGATGAAGATTGCTGGGAAAATTCGTAAAACTATACTTGATGTTCTTCCATATAAGCTGTTAGCACCTGTCAAATGTTCTGCCGTCGTAATTAGAAAAGGCACAACTAACAATTTAGAAATTTTGAGAAAATCGACTTTGAAACATTTTTTTAATTTTGTTAAATAAAACACGTTTAAAATGTATTTTTCGGAATTAAGTGAATGTAAATAGTTGCATTTGTTTAGTCTGTATACAATGACAGCAATATTATATTTTATTTTCTATGAATATATTTAATAATTAGCATATTTATTTTTAACTTAACACAAAAATTCATGTTAAAAGAGTAATATTACACTGAAAAGGCACATATAACCAGATATGCCCTTTCAATGAAAACTTTTAAGTAAAAAATTAAAATGTTACGATGAAAAGGCACTTTTGTACTTACTTGTGCCTTTTATCTGTAAATTCATCATCATCATCATCATTTCAGCCATAGGACGTCCACTGCTGAACATAGGCCTCCCCCATTGACTTCCACTTCGACCGGATGGAAGCGGCCTGCATCCAACGAGACCCCGCGACCCTCATAAGGTCGTCTGTCCATCTCGTGGGTGGCCGTCCTATGCTTCGCTTGCCGGTACGTGGTCTCCACTCGAGAACTTTTCTGCCCCAACGGCCATCAGTTCTTCGCGCTATGTGCCCCGCCCACTGCCACTTCAGCTTGCTAACCCGGCTGGCTATGTCGGTGACTTTCGTTCGCCTGCGGATCTCCTCATTTCTGAATCGATCTCGCAGGGAAACCCCGAGCATAGCCCGCTCCATAGCTCGCTGTGCAACCTGTAAATTACTAGGTAAAAAAAGATACAGTCAATATGCGAGTTAGTTCCTAATATTTATGTATTTTATGTGAATTTTAATTGTGCTGCTGGATTGGGATTGTATTACATAATAATAGAATGATATATCGTTGTGTTTGAATAAAACAAGGTAGTCATAGAATAATAAAACGTTTACTTTAAAAAGTTAACAAAAAATAATTTCTTCAAAGGTACTACAAATATTACAGCAATAATATAAGTACTCGACAAAACAAAAACAAAACCAAATTATGCTTACCTACTAAATGGCAATCTACCTACAATCTCTCTTAATTAAAAATTAGGTATCACAGCCAGTATGAAACTTCAATATATTTATCAAAATTAAGAAAACTTAGTAAACAAAAACAGTAGATAATCAACAATTATCATATATCAACAATTTTTTTATATCAATCACTAATAAAATTAGAATTAACTTCTTATCACTAAAAATGGCACTTCTCATATCTCTCTCACGGTCTTGAGAGATATTACAATATTAGCTTACAAAATAAGTTGGAAAAGCAATTTAAAATTTACCAAAATTAAACAAACAAAATATTTTAAGTCTGAACAAGGCACTTAATATTAAATTCTCATAATAGTCAAATCTCAACTAAAGTGAGTAAAAAATATTCAGTCTTGAAATATTTCAGTCTTCTTGGTTTTGAATCAAATCAACTGCTTGATCATTTATAGGTAAAGTTTCCCAAAAAGCCCTCCTGTTAGTGGGCATAAGTGGACCAAGCTTTGTGAGTATAGCAGATTTCCTTTCATTCGTGATACTCCTCGGAACAAGCTTTTGTTGTGGTGGTGGTATCCCTTGTTTAAGATTTTTTAATTTAAGAAAATCTAGAACAAAGCATTCGTCAGTACCATGATTGCGTTTATAAAAAAGGAAATTCGATCCTCTTCGAAAACATGCTTCAGATATATTACTCATGTAAGCTCGTGGGGAGGAATTTTTTAATTTATATGTTGAAGAGCAGTCTTCATAATCATAGAAGTCATGAACTTCCATCTTCTTTACGATGGTGCGAGACCCAGTGTCAGATACAGCCTTACAAAAGTCTTCAAAGTCATAAACACGCTTTTTTGTAGAGCTTTATTTGTAACTTTGTAACTAAATTTCATCTCCCGAAAACTTAGCCGGGAAGCAAACCTGAGTCACTAGTTAGTGTCATTAACCACGATACCATTCCAATCTTTTCTTTACAATACTGTGTCTTTTAGGAATCTCAGAGTTTCTCCATTATCCTAGTGTAATGAATTATAGGAGTCGTAAAAATCACGGTGGGAGTCGTTAAATTTTTACAATCCTGTTACTAAGGAGCAGATTAAGGAGATCGTTAAACCAAGCTACCACGAACCATTTTTTTCACCTACGACGACAGACGTGGTAAACGAGAATTTAACTTACATTGCGTTGGTAACGATAGAAAATTTTCAGTCATAATACAAAACAAAATCTGTATGTTAGGCTGTTCGCGATAAACTAAACACTACTCCATGGATTTTCATACGCTTTTCACTGATAGAGTTTAGATGTGTAATTAGTTAAGCTTTAGTGTGCATTTTTTGAAATATGAACATATTTGTTGAACTTTCACCAGAAAGGCTGCCAAAACCCTTACTCTCTTATTAATAAACGTGATCTAACGAGGGAGTAAATTTAGTTGATATTATAGTCTCTAACACATTGTACTAAAGAATATTTTTTTATGATAATAGAAGGCAAACAAGCAGAAGGATTTCCTGATGGTAAGAAATTCACGCCGCCTAGAGACACCATAGGGATGTTAGGCCTCGAGCAAAATTAAGTTTATCGACTACATTGCCCTCCGAGCCGGAACACGTCAACGGCAAGCAATGAAGTTATGATGAAGTTATAAGGGCAAAAAAGGTAAGGTGGTGATATATAATTATGTATGGGCAGAAATCTTGTTTTGTTTGCTGTCTACTTTATTTATATTATTTATGTTTATGCAGTGTATCTATAATTATTCTATTCTTAATTTATATACTATGCTATGTAGATATATTACTGGATTTTTTTTATATGTGTATTTAAATTCAAATTTATTTGTATTATTCTGTTTTGGTTATTCGGTACCTACATACTTGATCTCTGTTAGCCTAAAGGTTGACTGGGAGAGAATGCATTTAGCATTAAGTTCGCCTTTTGTACTCAAAATTTTTGTTTGTGTACAATAAAGTTTAAATAAATAAATAAATAAATCCGGGCGAGTCGCTGGGAAACTCTACCACGTAGTAGGATGTCACCGTGTTAGTGACGTTAAGCCTATGCTCGCCTTTTACAAGTTGCTTGGCAGGAAGGCAGATGGTCTATTCTGCGAAGGAGCCTGGACCAACACTATAACACCAGAATGAACAATGGAATAATTTACTTCGTGTTTATTAACGAGACGATTCGAGTAGTAGCATATCAATGTATTAGGGGATTGCTCACTTATTTTAGGAGTATTTTAATGACAATTTAGTACCGACACTCATTTTATATTAACGAACATATTTAATAATTTTAAATAATGTGTATTTAACTATTCAAATAAAATTAATATTGAATAGAATTATTGTATCTTGTAAGTACCCTGTAACACAGGTTCTTACCTAGTTAGAAGGGCTCTTGAGACACTGTAATTGTAACAACATTTTAATTCAATAAAATACTTTTTATTTCATTTTTTTATATGGTAATTGTAAAGTTATTACTAAATGCATAATATAGTATTAACCTTTAATAAATTAAATATAATATTTACCTTAAGTATTTCATGAAAACATGTTTGCCTTTTACACTAACAATTTTATTGAATAACTAAGAAGTTATTGCAAAATTGAAAATTATGTACCTACGTACTGGATGCAGCAATTCTCATTTCTAGCATTTTAAACTGATCGCTCTGCGCGTTTTGATATCATAAATCTGGACAGGTCCAGAAACATAGTAAATTGGTATTTTCGTAATTTAGTATAAGTTCTATTACCCGAGCGAAACCAGGTCGGATTGCTAGTACGTAAAAGGTGAGAGTTTGGCAAGCTCTTACGTTGAATGTTTATCGAAATTTGTAAATACGCAATGCATACCAAACACTAAAAGCAGTCGTCAAATATGAAGATCTGGCGAACAGATGTTTTGGGCCCTTGGTTTTTTTAACTGAAGCAGAAACAACAATAGATAGTATTAGTAATAAAATTTTATAACTTTCTTATTATCTGAACTTAATAGGACCAAGAGATATGTATTATATAAGTCAATGTATATTATACAATGGGCACATGTGCAATCCCGAGCAACGTTATTTTTATTAGAAAACTAGGTGACCCGGCAGACGTTGTTCTGCTATTTTTTTGAAGTGATTCACCGTCATCACTTATGGTATGAAAACTAGATGTTGGCCGATTCTCAGACCTATTAAATACGCTCACAAAATTTCATGAGAAGTTTCGGAGAAGTACGGTAACTAACATTGTGACAAGGAAATTTTATATATAACATTTAAAATACAAATTTTCAATTTTTTTTGTTGCTCGACCCGGGGATCGAACCCGGGATCTCAAGAAGTCAAGTCAAGTAGTTGAGCTAGTATTGAGGAACTAGATGCTAGGTGTTTATAACATATAGTTTTCGTGCTTTGCTCCGTGTTGATCTGGGTCCTGACCAATAGGATAGCGCCACTCCTGTATACCACATCTACTGGCCACGGCTGTCTCTTACCTTTATGTTCATCATTTTCATCATCATCATCATTGATTGTTTGCTGTATTATTCTATTTTAATAAAAAAACCTTAAAACTGAAACACTAATATGACGAGAGAATGCTATGGCGGCAAAAAATTTACAACACTAGAGAAAAATCTAGCAATATACCTAATTTACAAGAATATTCCGCAAGCAATCTATAAGGTCATCACATCCCTACTAATTTAAACTTAACAAATATTTATCTAAACGTCATTTGAACATCCAATGGCTAAAACCAGCAAAAACCAATACATCAATGTCAGTCCTAAATAAATAAGTTGCACTGTCACCCGCAGCGCTCACATGATCTGACTTTGATTTATAAATAAATTTTCATAAATATCCATAAATTATTCTCGCACATGGGACGTTTGATTATAATTAATTTAGGAATATTGTTGCGCTGATTTGTTTTTGTATATTACACAAAACTAATCGTTTACCTGCGACTTTGTCAGCGTGGAATAGAATTTTCTACAAAATTTCATCCCCGTTATAATCCCCTGGATACGTATGCGTGTTAAACTAAATCAAAACCAGTACAGCTGTTTAGGCGTGAAAGCGTTAAACGTAGACAAACTTTTCCTCGTGTTAATCCGGATCCGCTGAATAGAGTAGGTAGGGGAGACCGGGGATGGTTGACTACTTTTTTAATAAAACCTACATATTTTTTGTGTTTTAATACAGGAAGTCAATTAAACGGCATTAATTGATATAAAAACTATTAAACTAATAAAAAAACACAATTTCTTGTTCTCAATCAATATAATACTGATGATTAAAAGAGTTTTAAAAGAACGCAAACTCTTGGTCAATCTGCCCCTAGCCTAGTAGACTATAAGCCCGGGGTAAGTAGACTTAAGTACCAATAAAAGTCAAATCACGGGAAAAGACAAGTAATAAAGTATTTATTCGAATATAATTAAGCTCTTTATTTTAAGAAAAACAAATTGACTACAATACAATCATTTGAAATAGTCTAACAAAACAGCCTTTACTCTTACTTTTAGTTAACTATTTATTTTAACCTAACTTTTCTTATGCTAATAGTTAGTAGCCATATCATTAGTAGTTAATTTCATAATCATCTTTATATATACTTAGAAGAAAGAACGACTCAAACATCAGTCTTCTATATCAAAAGTGCAATATATGCATTCAAAAAATATTATACAGGTTATTGGTATGGTCTGGATCCTTGTCGTAGGTCATTCGCTACCATTTTGATGCTGCCAGTATTGTATATCCGAATGTGGACCAGTTTTGAGGTAAATGTTTTTTTGTTTTTCTTAGAAAATTCAAAAAACAATCAAATCGTATTAATCTGTATTGAAACAGATTTATTCTCCTTTTGAAAAAAAAGTCGGCGTGACAAGCCTTTTCTACGACGTCTTTTAGTGTATTAGCTCGTTCTGTAGTTTTTTCATACGACCTCATCGATTTGAAACAACAAAATTGCTAGAAATTTAGATAAAATATTTATATGTAAGATTTTTTCAACATTGAATTTAGTTGGGGTTAGTTGACTAACTATTTAACCAGCCCCAAAAGAAATTGGTCTACTAACCCCAGACACCATTTTTAGTTTTAATTGCGTGGTTAGCCTAACTAATAATATTGAGATGAAAAATAATGTATAAAATATGATCTCTGTACACTTATGAAACACTCTTATTAATCGAAAAGTAATGAACATAAAATAAGTAGGCATCAGATCAAAAAATATGCATTGTGGAAATATTACTTACGTGATAAGAAAACAAAAAGCTTGTTACTGCTCCAAAACGATGTATCGCTGTGAGGCGACGTTTCGGACAACGGATCGGGGTGCAGAGTATAACACACGGCTGAAATAGGATGACGCAATTCTCGTACTGCTGACGAGATTTTAGCGATTAGCCTACTTACCCCTATAGTCAACCATCCCCGGGTATCCCCTACACCGTCTACTTCTCTGCCAGGCACTTCGTAAGAGGCAAGTAAAGGTTAAAATATAGGTAATTACCAACAAGACCAGTAGTCATCATCATCCGGAGGACGTCCACTGCTGGACATAGGCCTCCCCCAAAGAGCGCCACAAGTCACGGTCACCAGCCGCTTATAACCAGCGACTCCCCGCGACTTTGACCAGGTCATCAGTCCACCGGGTGGGAGGTCGTCCAACACCACGTCCTCCGATGCGGGGCCGCCACTCGAGAACCTTTCTTCCCCAGCGGTTGTCGGTTCTGCGAGCAATGTGGCCTGCCCATTGCCACTTCAGCTTGCTATCTCTCTGAACTATGTCGATTGTCGGTTACTCTCGTTCTCTTGCGGGTCACCGAATTACGGATCATATCTCGCAGAGAAACACTGAGCATAGCTCTCTCCATAGCACACTGAGCGACTCTGAGCTTATTTAAGAGTCCCACATTTAACGGCCAAGTCTCAGTTCCATATGTCATCATTGGTAACACTAGTGCTGTGCAGTAACTTGCCCGGGTAGGGATCCATCGCTTTAGGTACATGTTTCTGCCGCTATAATGACAATGTCATGTAACGATTTAGAGGGTGGATCGGTAGAATTGCACAATTGGCCTTCCGACGCGCCTGAGGATTGGAAGTAGAAAAAAATATTGAAAAAAGATTTATTAAATAAATAAATTCAATTCAATTCATCTTTATTTGCAGATAAGGTTAAATATGACAAATATAATTGATACACATTTTCATTAAATATCTCTAGAGGAGCAAGTGCCGTGTTTTTCCGATTTGGAGGATTAACATTGGATTTAACCCGCTCTAAAGTTAGCAACGGATCATTCACGTCTTACGGCCAATATTAATAATCAATCCTAATCTAAAACTCGCTGTCCAAGATTGATATTTTGATCCATTTTTATGTGATCGCTTGCCAATAACATATCTTTGCACTGGATAAATTTTTAGGCGTGTTGCAAGCTGGAGACTGAGTTTACCAGCTTCCTATGCTGAGACGGGAATTTAAGGCTGCTTGAAGAATTAAGCCGATGGTCCCAACCCGGGCGAGGCGTCGAAAATCTCTACCACCTAGTCTTCATCATAGTAGGTATAATGATTATTGTATTTGTGACGAACGGTCCGATGCTTGCCTCTTAGTTGCTAATGCCTGGTTTTTATAATCAATGAAACGTAATCCGTAAATTTAATTGGTAACTGTCCAAAAATAACGAAATGTTAGAAAAAATGGTCCAAGTTAACTACCCGATGGTTCGGTCATGTGGAAAGAATGACAGATGAAATATTGACAAAGCAGATATACAATGCGAATGTAGGTACCCGGGGAGACCAAGGCTGACATTTCATGATCAGATCAATCGGATATTATCCGAGGGTGGTGTCGTGGTGTCAAGAGTCTCCGAAACCGGCGTATTTGTATGAAAAGGGTATCGAATGTAAAGGAAGCAAGACAGGTTTGTCAGGATCGTGAGGTCTGGCACTCGATACTCTCTTCCTACCCCGTAAGGGACTTGGCGTGAAGATATTTATGTATGTATGTATGTAAGTTAACTACCCAAAATCTAGCGGCCGTAGTTAAGTCTGTCTGTCATTTGCTGCACTGGATGCCGAGAACACAGCGACATATCCAGTTTCTTTGCCTTGGTCAGATTACTATTTGTAACTACAATCCGTAATCAAAACGCCCCATTTCTTGAACAAAGGAACCGGCCATTAGTGGGAAATATAAGTAATTATTATTTAGTTTCATTTATACCACACGCCTACTAAGACCGAGACAGAGGCAGTAACTGTTAGGCGCCACTGGGCGACACAAATAAAAAGATGTACTTGCTTTTGTTTTGAGAAGTTAAATTTTAAAGAAAGCAAAAACAGCCAGTCGGGTCGCCACACATTTGGCGCCTAAATTTCGCCATATGAGACACGTCATTCTATATTCGTTGTTCACAATTTTTGTAAGAAGTCAAAATGAATTGCCGTAATGGTCAGTCATTGTAAGTTGCTTTAGGTCCAAGCCTTTTATAAATCAACTAGCAGCCCTCACGGATGGCCCAACCTAGTTATTATATATATAAACCTTCCTCTTAAACTATATATTTATTTAAAAAATCCTCAAAATCCTTTGCGTAGTTTTATAGAGTTTTTTCGGCATTCAAAAGGACAGACAGAAATCGTAAGCACGTTGGCCATAAGGAGTGGAATATTGGACAAGTTTTAAAATCATATTGAGAAAAATGCACTCCTACAAGGTATATTTTATTTTGTAAATTCTTTTTTCTCATTTTTATATGAGAGATCAGCGAACAACACACAACTCTCCTGATTGTAATAGACAACCATGGTCTGAGATAGACGTCATAGATGTTACTGGTGCATCGCTGTCCTGAGATTGTGATGTTAGGCCTATTGTGTAAGTCTACCGGCTACTCTACCCTTAAAACCGGAACATAACAGTGTTATTATGACGGCAGGAATAGGAATACGGTAAGGCGGTGGATTCCTACCCGAGCTATTTGCTTCCCAGCATTTCCCCGTGTTGGTCCGGGCTCCTTGGTAGAAGAGACCATCTGCCTTCCTGTGCCAGGCCGCTCGTAAAAGGCGAGCATAGGCTTACCGTCACTAGCACCATGACATCTGACTAGGTGGAAGAGTCTCGCAACGATTTGCCCGGTTTGGTAACACCGCCTTACCTATTCCTGCCGCCAAAATGTCAACGCTTGCCTTTGACATGTTCCGGTTCGGTGGGTAAATTTACTTTTGCTCAAGGCCTAACATCCCGGCTTAAGATTGGCAGCGCACCATTTCCACCTTTGGCGTCTCTAGGTGGCGTACATTTCTTATCATCAGGAAATCCGTGCTTGTTCGCCTTACAGTAACATTAAAAAAAACCAGCAGTGGTTTTATTGGTAATGACCTATATAATATTAATTATTATTAGAGAGGCAGATGGTCTACTCCATGGACCCGGATTAAGTTAAAACATATGTGATTCACAGAAAGTAAATTTCACCATGAATCAACTTCACCATGAACTAAAGTACACCAAAGTTCAAAGTCAGAAGTGTAAATGGACCGGAACGCCACCGTTCCGGTTTGTGATAAGTTTAATGTTTACAATGAACTAACTGAAACTGAAACGACTGATGACCGGTTGCTATAATTTTTAAAAAAAGTCAAACAGGCAGACGGATTTCCTGATGGTAAGAAATACATGCCGCTTAGATAAATAAATAAATATCCCTGGACAAATTATACAAATTGAATCTAACCCCAAAGTAAGCAAATTATTTGCTTGTGCCAAAAAGTGGTAATGGTGCGTTGCCAACCTGAGGCCGGGATGTTAAAAGTAAGTTTACCGGCTACCTTACTCTCTGGACTGGAACACGTCAACGGTAAACACTGACGTTATGGCGGCAGAAATACAAAAACTATTTCACTATCTCATTTCTCTCTGCATATCAGTATCGTTAAACTTTTATTCCGTAATGGAGGAATTAGAGCTATACTTAGAAATATGGAAAAGCACTTCAATACGCTAGAATCATAAGAAAATATATATATTGCGTAAGTACACAAATTCACCATTTTACCTAAATTCCACAAATTCTAAACTTCGAATTCGAAACGTCCATAGATCCCTAATGTTGCCATTTGTATTTCAATTTTAGTACAATTTTGTCACTTTAAAATTTGAAAACATATTAACACATTTTATTATGATGATTAATTTGCTTTTGTTTTTTATAGTTTTTTAATTTTTGTCATACATAATATGGTTTCAGAAATTATTGCCCATCAAGAGAATGTTTAATCAGTTACTATATTTTTGTTTTTATTTAGTTTTTTTTTAAATCTTTTTATCTCGAGTTAAATTAATTTTAAGTGACAAGTTATTATATCATCCTAATAAATAAATTAATGTTAAAAAAAACAAAAAGGATAAATGATAGATACTTTTTCTTGGAAATAATTTCTGAATCATAATTCATTACACACTGTTTGTGACGTAAGTCAAGTTATTTATTTTTTAGAACACTCATTTGTGATGAACAAGATACGCATTTGTATAGTGAACATACTACTGGTTACTAGCAGTGATCATTAATATTAATAATTTCTGGTATTGGTATCATCGGCTAACATCAATAAAACAAGCATACAATTTTGGGTAGTGTGGGGTTAGACTCATTTGTATAATTCTTCTGAGAATCAGTATTTGTTTATGGACATGGAGATCAGCATGTGATTTTTTCGCAACTATTTCCCTAATTACACAATGTATACTTTTTAAAATCGTTTCCGAATCTGGCAACATAGCTTTATTTTGTATTAAATTTACTCCATCTCGCGAGTTCCACAGCAAAAAATGAAACAGTCGAGTGGTATGTAAATATTGTCGACCTCGCCTGCTCTACCCTGTAGACCTGAACATGACATTGTCATTACAGCGAGAGAAACTGGCGAAGCGGTGGATCTCTACCCCATTAATGTACAGAACTTGTTCTTGTTAGATGTTGATAATGATATACAAATTGATAAATAATCTCATGGTACCAAGATTCTGAAGATGATACCAATAGGCTCACCTCTTACGAGCTGTGCGGCAGGAAGGGCAGATGGTCTATTCCACATAGGATTGCGTATATTTTTAGTGATCACTATGTGATCACCGTAGTTCTCTTACTAGTCTGTGATGATTACTAAAAACAAATAGCTGTCAAATGACCTGTTTTGTATTAGTGTATAGTGAATTTTTGTTGGTCACTGGAGATAGCAAATATATATCATCATTTGAGAGCTATTTGATATACACTTTAACCAGAGATTAACACTAAAAAGATAATATGCAATCAGCACCCAAGACCAACACAGGAAAATTAATAATTTGTTTGACTAAATAATTAAATATCGCTAAAAATATAACTGCTTAAGACTTACTTTGAAACGCCTTCAAAAAGTTGATTTGTTTTTACCGAACCTTAATCTCATCGATTTTTTATATATATCTTACCTTATTCAGTCAGTTTTTTAATGTACAAAATTATTTTGATACTTTTTTGACGGTGCTTCATTTGCTCAAGAATTTATTATAATGATATTCTTCTCGCGTGGCTCCTATTCTAAAAGACCTTGAAAATAGTGTCTCATGATAAAAAACTTGTCACATTGAGTATTATACTTATTATGATGTAACAATATGTCGCGAGTTTTCCGTATGATCGGTACCTCATCCATTACACAGTTTTTTTGTTATGTTCATTTTTTATTAGTTAAATCACGTTTTTTTGTTTGTGGTTGATGTAATTAATAGGCTTTATACTTAATTACTTATTTATTTTAACAGAATAATACACATTAGCAAACACTTTTATAGCAGAGATGGCGGCAAGAGGGTTTTAACAAAACTGTCAAACGTCATCACGTAGTGAGAAGTTGAGAACGCGGCAATTTCAAATTACTACAACAGTGGTTTTAAATTAAATCAGTCGTTTAGATTTTTTAACGTTAGCGTTAGACACACATATTTTTCTTAAAGGTATATCAATATGGGTACATATCACTTTCACATACATCTAATATATCTTCACATCCAAGTCCCTTAGGGGGTAGACAGATGGTATTGAATGCTAAATCTCGCTGACAGCCCTGTCTGTCTTTCTATCCTAATATGTGGCTGTGTTGGTTAATACTCAAAAGGTATCAATGACTGCATTTGTACATTAGCGCTGACGGATTTTTTGTCCCGTCTTAACTAAGTATGAACATTGAATTAAAATAGACTTAGTTTTACTCTTTTATAATATAACCTTCCCCATAACTGATACAACAATAATTAAATGCATTAAAACTGCGAAAACGGAGTCAAACTATTTTATTGGGTACCACTTCGCGATTTGATTATTATTTTTTCGGAAAGTAGGCAAAGGTTTCGAAATGGTTAATTTTAACATCCTAATAGCAATTTTGAGTTACACTTAATCCTTTCTTTAGAATATTGCGAAAGTTTGTATATTTGTTTGTTTCACGCAAAAACTCCTGAACTGAAAACTATTTATTTCACCTTTAGAATTCTACATTATCCCGGAGTGACATAGGCTTTGTTTCATCAAAATCGGTGCAGTAGAAATCAAGTTACGCAGGCGAAGCTGCATGAAACTGCTAGTATGATAATAAAAACCACTAAAATAAAGTCGACTTGAGAACCTCCTTATTTTTTGGAGGCGGTTAAAAATATGTCTTAACAATGTGATGAATTAGCAAAATTGGTTTATACATTAACGCGGGATGCGATGACCATTTTTTTTGAATGACTAAATTCAATTAAGTTGCTAATCTCGCGATTTTTTGCAATGACCAAGGAAAATGGGGATTCATTTTAAATACTAGCAGCCCGTCTGATCGTAACATAGGTATTTCTAGAAAATACGTACACTGTGTTCATTGGGGATAATGTCAACTTCTAACGGTGAAAAAAATTCGGTCCAGTAGTTTCGAAGCCTATTTAATACAAATAATCAAATATTTTCTCTTTATACTATATCTAATACTAATAAAGTATTAATAGATAAATATCTCTCTACAAATCACCAATCTCTCTACAAAAGTAAGCAAATAAAATGCTTGTTGTATGATCTTACTCAAGGATCAATAGGTAACATGTAAGCACTTAAATAAATACCTGCCTGTTTAAATTTATTCAACACCCCGATCAGGAAATACAGATGTTTCCTGACCTGGGTGCCTATTAAATTTATCTATGACTGTCATACACGTGCCTGCTCCCGTCGGAAATCGAACCCAAGCTTCACGGTTGGTCGATTAAGTTAAGCGAGCACGCTAACCCCTCGATCAACGAGGAAGTCAAACAGCAAGCAAAATGATCAGAACGTAAAGTGTAATTTTTGTTGGAATAAAATTAGAAATTATGTTCTCCATTGTCAAAAACTTACCATTGTGGAATCCTCTTCCGTCTGGGAATCTATGGGGTATATAGTCTATAGGGTATGTCTACACCAGCGCGTTTTCCCTTACATCTTGCATCTTAATAATTAATTCGCTTGAACAATAATGGTACATGGCTATCGTGCATGACCAAACCCTAGAACTAGTAACGTCAAAACGCACGCCGCTGGAGCACTCTAATCTATCGCCGCCTGGTGGATTCGGGGACAATATGTCACGCGTTTTATATAAAATGTAACGAAAATTATAGAACACTATGAAATTAAAAGCACAATTATGACTCGAATAAATAAAAAGCCGACCATTTTAAAAGAAGGTTGAGACTTTCGTGACCTTTTTTAAATAATTTGTATGAATTGTTGAAGTAGTCAAAGCACAGCACCTAACGCCCGACGAATTAAACATTGACATGTTAATTGTTAAATGGACATGAGCGCGCAATTGAAAGCACACAGGTGTGGACGCAGGTTAAAGTGTGAAAAGTAAGTGTAATAAATTGCAATTATTATGTCCGACCGGTCCGGTGTTCTCCTTGACTACATGAGGACTAGGGTTTGAATCTCAGGTCGGACAACTTGAGAATATGTTTTTTCAATTTTCTAACAAAAATTGGTTCTGCCCCGCCGACCTCTTAGGTGGTATCGGCGTGAAGATACTTTTTTTACTCTAACAAAAACAACTCTGCCCGGGATTGAATAAGTGTCCGGTTGGCAACAGGTTTGTTAACCATCGCCAACCGGAGACTTATCTAATTTATGTGAAATTAGTCAGTAGGTATAGCCAAATGGATACCTTGGTTGTACCAAAGACAATATATATTTACTAATCTCTGGTTGTACCTTTGCCTGACACTTCGGGAATACATTTACTTCATATTGTAAGTTGTTCTATTCTTATTATCTTAGTCATGTTAATTAGATATAGCTTGTATTTATAGCGTTTAATAGGATTAAACTAAATTTGTGTACATTTCCTGATCAAATACATCTTATATATAAATTTCTCGTGTCACAATCTACGTTCCCGTACTCCTCCTAAACGGCTTGACCGATTCTCATGAAATTTTGTGAGCATATTGAGTAGGTCTGAGAATCGGCCAATACCTATTTCTATAACGCTAAATGACAAGGGTGACTCACCCCATTTTTTTACTAAAAATCACATTAAAAAAGTACCAGAACAACGTCTGCCGGGTCAGCTAGTAATAATATATAAAGAAAGACGTTTTCTCAGCAACTAGACACTTTCAACAATTTCAAAAAAAAGTATCTTCACGCCGATATCCCTGAAGAGGTAGGCAGAGGCACAACCAGGCCACCCACGACTAGCCCAAGATACTAAGTCCCACAATGTGATAGGTGGCAAGTCTATTGCCAACCGGGAACATATCCTATCCCGACCAACATTTTTTTTTATTAGAAAATTGGAAAAACCCAATTTTCTTATTGTTAGCCGACCCGGGATTCGAGCCCAGGACCTCATGCAGTCAAGTCCAATAACTAAACCGCTAGACCACAGAGGCGATCCGCCAGACCACAGAGGCGATAACAACAACAACAATTTCAACTTCTAGAAACTACATTATTGCCGTTCATATAACCATCAAAAGCCATCAAAATCATACAGTTACCATAGCTTTAATGATTTAATTTTTATTAGTTGCCCATTTGCCGGAGTTTTAAACAAACGCTAATAAACTTTTAGCTTTTATAAAGTAACTCGTGTATAGCTATTAGCCATAACGGAATCATTGGATCTATTTTTTATGCCTAAAAGTCAACGAACGCAGCAGAAGAAACACAATAAATGTTTTAGATGCGCCTCTGTTCTGACGCCAAGGTGTTGGGCCAATTTTGTAAATCTACCGCCGACTCTACTATCCGGACCGGAACATGTCATTGTCATTAAGGCAGCAAGGAATATGTAAGACGTTGGATCCCTACCCAGACAAGTTGCTGTACAGCACTACTTCTATCTTAAGCTGTTTAAACAAAGCCTATATTTCAAGCTTCGATCTCCGAAACCACAAACAAAAGATATCGATCATTTCACCTCAATATACTTTACAAATATACCTATATATCTGTCTATTGTTCTGCGTCCATGTAATTCTTAAGTTCTGACTCAAAGATTTCACAACTCGATACTTACTACGGTAATCAGACTGTGATAGTTCGATCTTGGTGAAGAAAACTAGGTAATTGTCTGTGGCAATACTCAATATAACATGTAATAATTATATTTTATAACATTTATCTATTTCTAAAGAAGTGAGGTTATGTAAACTAAGTAATAACAAAATGTTATACAAGAAAACAAATTTCAACGTAAGTATTTAACGTTTTGAAAGATATTTCCCTAAAATGTTACAAATAACACAAATTAATATGAATATAAATCTTTAAAACTAACTAGATTTAAAATTTACATTGACAAGTTTTTGTCTGTTTTATTTTCATATTTACATTTTATTTACGTGATTTAGTTGCCTCATTCCTCTTAAGTAACTGGACTAATTTGGGTGAAAATTTGTATGTACATTGACTTTCGACTGGTTCTCTATATAGTTTAAAAATGAAATATGTCTGTTGGGCTGCAATTACATTTTTTTTTGTCCATTTTCTTTAATCAATATATTTGAAATATTAGTATTTTTTAATATGTTGTATAACCTTTTTTAAAAGATACCTAAACCTTATCATCTTGATTCAATTAAGAGTAGCGTTATTTTATTACATGACTAATTACTTGGCGATTGGTAAGTGCTTTACACACGACGAGATCAAACAACATCTGAAATTAATTTAAAATGTAAATAATAAGGGTTCAAGACGGTTGTAAACGTTGGTTTGCGGCCATCTGGACTGTAGATTTGATCAAATCCATTGTCAGTGCTTGCAATTTACGTGTTCCTGTACGAAGGATAAGGTGGGCAGCAAACTTACTGTTGCTCGAAGCCTAATATCCCGGTCTCAGGTTGGCTACGCACCATTATCACCTTTGGCGACTCTAGATAGTGTGAATTTCTTACCATCAGTCAGATCGTTTATCGACGGTGAATTGGTCAAGGAACATGAAAAATGTATAGCTACATTATTATGTATATCTAACAAAACACTGATACTGATAGTCTGATCTTGATAAAATTTTATATGTGAATATCTAGAAATTATGAGCTACTTTCAAGAACTATCTAATTCTATTACTTATTGGCCGAGTAACCGCGTTACAGACCTTTTCTTTATGTGAGAGGTCAGCAAACAAGCACACTGCTCTCCTGATGGTAAGGGACAACCGTGGCTTATAACCACCGTAGATGCTACACGTGTGTCACTGTCCTGTGGCCGGGATGCTAGGCCTATCGTGCAAGTCTACAGTCTACCCTCCTTTCCGGGCCGGAACATGACAGACACATTATGGCGGCAGGAATGGGTAGGTCAGTGAATCCCTACCCGGGCAAGATGCTGCATACAAAAAAAACACAGTCGATTTGAGAATATCCTCGTATTTGGACTACGTTACATAATGGGCTTCAATGAGGATTTTGGATTGTCGCTAAAATACTTTGTATATCAATAGTAAGCAGTTGCGTGTATTCGTAATAGAAAATCCGGCTGCTGTTATGGCTTCCTATTAATAAGAAGCTGATTTTAATTCTATTGTGACAATATCATGGCCGCCGTATCAAAGTCGTCCATCATTTAATGATAACATAAGACTGATCTAACCGGGAACTAAAAAGGCCGTTGAACCGTCGACCACCCCGTCTAAAACATTATGTTGCTTTATGAGTAAGGCTATTTTCACACTTTGTTGGGTTTTTACTCGCAAGCAAGTAAGGAACGAATGAGTGAATACACTTTAACGTGCATCAGTATTTACGACGTTAAACTCTATTATCGTTAACATATTAAAATATTTAATTTAAGGTTTAAAACAAAATATATTGTCATTTGTTTTTGCACATCTAGTATGGTCATTTTTTACAATGTGTCTTTTGAATCTCTGGACAGATATAGGTACGTGTATACCACATCAATCTACCAAACTGTTAACGATTTTTTCATGGCTCTTCATAAATAGAATAGAGACTCTTAATTGTGCACCAAAATATAAAAAAATAGTACATTAAAAATAAAACTTTAAAACATAGTGATACACATTGTGTATTACAAAAAGGCGGCCTTATCGCCAAAACAGCGATCTTAGCTAACCTCATATTACATACTCAAGGAAATGATGCACCATGGCAAGGATGTTTGTTTACACTTAAAGGAAATGTAATTAATGAAATGTCAATTGGAATAAAATTATTTTGAAACAACGGAAAAAATAAACAATTTAACTTTAACAAAGTCAGATTAAATGTAGAAAGTGATGTTTAACCATATTGTAAAAAAATTGATATTTCTACTTGGATTGAGATCGAAAGATTTACGTATAGCTAGTCAAAAGAGAGGCCATAAGAGTTTAAATTAAAATTCTGATTAAACAAAAAACATTTTTACCATTATTCAACCAATATTCATCAGCCCACTCTTGACAAAGTTTAACTAAACTATACTAAACGTTAACTAAACTAAAGGTTTAACTAAAGTTCGTCATAATGTCATTTACATAGAAGAAAACTTAATTGCATTATTATTGTTTTTTAAATTTTGTAAACAGCCATTCAATGGTGAAATTTTCACCGCTTTGTACTCTGTACATACATATTATTGCCCACCCTTTAAAATCACAGAGCTCAAGTACAAAAAACTGCTTAGCCTCGAATGGGGCTTAGTATACCAAATTAGGTCTATCGCTTGACAGATGTCTCAGGAAAAAAGACGAGAATTAATTTAAATCCAAAGCAAAGCAAATAACTGTAGTTCAATGAAAACAAGCAGATATTTATGCAAATCACACAAATGCCTACCCCCAAAGCTCGCGTTTGATCGAATGTACTAGGGGTGTACGCCTAGCAAACGAGACGTGACAAACAGATAGACAGTGAACCCATAAGTAGATTAAACTAATTTTTTTTGCTGGTTGGTTGTGTCGCTTTAAATATATTTATGTGAAATAAGCCTTATCATTAATATGCCCTGATTCATAGATATCATTCTTCGATGCTCGTAATTAACAAATACCGCATCTCGCTCGTACCTATTAAACTAACACAAGTATGTTTATGACCACTATAAAAACTATTTACGTGTTATGTCCAATTAAGTATACGATCTTGCGATTTCATATGCTTTTATAAATTTCTATTTCTCAAATGTATTTCTTAAAAAATACTTATTTCCACACAATATAAACACAACATCAAATTTTAACAAAAAAAACAAACCCCGAGTTGGTCCCGGCTCCTTTGCAGAATAGACCGTCTGTAAAAGGCGAGCATAGGCTTACCGTCACTAACATCGTGACATCCTACTAAGTGGAAGAGTTTCGCAGTAACTGGCCCGGATTGGTACCACCGCCTTACCTATTCCTGCCGCCATAACGTCAGTGCTTACCGATGACGTATTCCGGTTCGGAGGGTAAGGTAGCCGGTAAACTTTTGTTCGAGGTCTAACATCTCGGCCTCAGATTGGCAACGCACTATCACCACCATTGGTGTCTACAGGCGGCGTTAATTTCTTACCATCAGGAAATCGGTCTGCTTGTTTGCCTTCCAATGTCACAAAAAACACATTATCTCTCGATGGCATAAAAACTCATATATAAATATATTTAAATTGAGAACGTACCTACTTCGATTTTTGAAACAAAGAGTAGAAGTACGCAATCGCTTAAATTACAAACAATTTTCATCACCTTAAAATTGTGTATCAAAATGAACCTTAAATACATTACACCTTCGAGTATAAAGGTATTACACACATAGAATTAAAAAACACGTCACATACAAATGAAATATAAAAAATTCAATTAAGCAATTGTAATAACCTTTTAGTTATCTAAACGTGAATCTCTTATGTCAATGTCTAATCCGTTGATGTTGGTAACACAAAAACTTGACTAATACAAGTTGAAGGCTTATGAGTAAGATACATATCTTATTTTTTTCCTCCTACTGTTGTGTATTGTCTGATCATTATTTTATGTCTAAACTTCTGAAATAGTTGGCCATATTTTAACTTCTCGGTCTTCTTTGAAAGCAGGCAGCCATGAGCCAAGATATAAAGCCTGTGTTTTAGTTTACCAAAAGTTAAAAGGCATGATCATTCCAGATGCAAAAACATAATAAACAAAATTTAATGGAAATCGATCTTCCTAGGACAGATTCCTATAAATGTCAGGAGAACAACAAAAGTCTATCGTATTGTGGATTACCATGGATGTGTTATGGATTCTATACCACTGTCTTGCCTGTTTTTGGGCTCCTTAACATAATCAAGTTACGAATACTATTGTTGAATATGGAGGTGGGGCAATGAAGCCTTTACCTCCTAATATTAAAATTTTCTTTCAAAGTAACCCTGTATAAACATCTTTATATCTATACTTAAAATAAATCTACAGAAGAGTGCATTCTGTACATTGAAGACTGTGGGTGCAGGTGACTAAATGGGCACCAGAACACATTTATAGCATTTTTAAACTGTTTGTCTATCTATTTGTTTGCCTTTATTCTGACCGCGATCCACGCCGAATCTGCTGAACCGATCGTGATGAAATGTCACAGTTAGATGCTTTATGTATGTTCTCCCTCAGAGTCCAAGCCTTGTCGTGGCAGGGGGGCTGAGTAACTGGGGTCAAGCCGGGGCCCCAGCAAAACCAATTGGACCAGGGAGGCTGATCCTCGGAGGGGGAGAGAGAAAGAGGGGTACTCTTTGCCCAAGAGTGACACGAGGAGTTGGCAAGGGTGGTGGGCCGTTTGGCCGCGTAGTATGGCTTGCGGAGGAGAGGTGTGAGCGTTTCATCCTGCCGACCCGGTCATGATGGGGTCGCGGCAGGTACGGACCCCCGTACCGGTACCCACATGATGCCATTGGGACCCCGAAGTGATGCATGTCGTGTCTCCGTGCACCGCTTTAGACTGTTTGTGGACTACTGAGTAAACTGCGCGATAGTGATGGCAGAGGACGTATGCTAAAGCGTTCTCGCGGCCTCGGTACCTGACAAAGGGGTGGACACCGTGTGGTTTCAGTCGGTAGGACTCCGATATAACCCGTTACTTACCCTGAAAGTGGCGGGTATCTATGAGCATTTCCACATGTAAAAAAGAAGTGCTTTATATTCCTAAGAAGATTATATGCTGCTTTTTATCCCGCTCATTAAAGGGGTTTCTCTGGGAGAGGGGTAAAATTTGACAATAATTCATTAACGCGTAACCCGATTTCATTTACATTTTTTTTTGTTTTGTAGTACGTATTTTACAGGTTGTTCCGAATTTTTTCTCCAGTTACACATTTTGTTGTTTTGAAATTACAGACATAACACTCACTATAAAATGATCATATAATTGAAATCCGGAATATTGAGAAACATTGGAACGTACAGGTCATCCTACAAAATATACATACATGTCTACATGCCTAGTATGCAGGGAAGGCAGACAGTATTGAGTATCAAGTGAGCGAAGCTCGCCGGGTCGGCTAGTACATAATGTACAGCACTGGTACAAAATAAAATATCAAACCCGAATCTTCTGTATTTGGAAATATTATGAAAGAATTCTGAAGTACTGTGATTATGAAATATTCCTCCATTCCCTTTTACAAAGGACAAGGTAGTGATGTGAACCATGTCCCAAGCAGACGGCACGGCGCCGGCACACCTGTATGGAAGTGGGCCAGCGGAACCGGTTCCTTGGTTGCGCAACCAGCCGCATGATGAGCTGCGCTTTTGTAATCTAAGTGTGTTGGTTAAACAATTTTCACTTTCAATACCCTTTTACGATGTTTGCACTGTGGTCTGTGTAATTTTTTGTCGGTGTATTTGACCAGTTTAGGTTAGGTAATATTTCTTGACAAACATAAAAAAAGGACAAATATTATTGATATGATTTTATCTGTTAGGTTATGTTATGGTCTCTATTTGGTTATCTCTGTGGTATAGCAGTCCGTGGTCGGACTTAACTTCTTGGGGTCCCGCGTGTCGATCTCGGGACGGGCATTGTATTTTCAATTTTCTAACAATCCCGGTATTGTCCCGGTATATATATAACCTACCTGTGGGGCTTTGTGTCTATTTATCCTAACTAATATTATAAATGCGAAAGTATCCCCGTGTTGGTCCGGGCTTTTCCCCGTTTGGGTAAGGGTTCCTTTGCCGAATAGACCATCTGCCTTCCTGCCAGGCAGCTCGCAAAAGGCGAGCAAAGGCTTACTATCACTAACATCATGAAATCTGACTAAGTGGTAGAGTTTCGCAGCGACTCACCCGGATTGGTACCACCGTCTTACCTATTCGTGCCCCCATAACGTCATGACGTGTTCCGGTTTGGAGGGTAAGATAATCGGTAAACTTACTTTTGCTCGAGGCCCAACATCCCGGACTCAGGTTGGCAACGCCCTATTACCGCCTTTGGTGTCTCTAGGCGGCGTCAATTTCTTACCATCAGGAAATCCGTCTGCTTGGTTGCCTTCCATTATCATTAAAAAATCTGTCTGTCTCCTGTCTACATACTGTTCTTTTACAGATGAGCCGCTGCACCAGTTGTAATAAATATTTGATATGCATATAGGACCTGAGTTCAAACAAAGGCTACTATGGATCCATACACCACCGCGAACAGACTCTTGAGTCTCGATTTCATGCAAATTGGAAATTGTAATCGCATTTGAGTAATTTGTTGCTTTTTGACCCAATACTATCGACGTTTAGTTGACAATAAACAATAAATTGTCTTATTGGAATTGTAAATTTTTTGGAATTAATTTTAATAATTCGTAGATAGTATTTTATTTAAGAGTACTTACAAAATGACGCAAATTTGAATCTAATTTCTAATCTGCGTAAAATAGAGATCAGAAGAGTAACGAAAAAATACAGGGTAGTAAAGAGTCGGAGCTCCTAAAACAATGTAACTTTTCACGACTTTTCTAATCCATAATTAGACCACATGGTATCTAACCAATATCTTTTCCACCAATTATACACCATGAGATAAAACACAGTCTGATATATGACTTTTTTTAGTAGCTATAAATCAGTAACGAAATATAAGTTCACCTTCAGTATGATGCATAGTGGATTTATTAGACTGCCTCGTTGGTCGAGGGATTAGCGTAAACTCCACTCCACCGTATAACCACTACTAGGCTAGAGTTCAATCCTCAGCGAGGGCAGGCATTTGTGCGATAAATATTTAAATAGACTCTGAATACTAATACCCAAAATATAAGCATGTCATTTGCTTACTTTGAGATATTAGTCTTAGGACCATTTTTTAAGTTATATCCATTTATGTAATTTGTCCTATCCAACGTGTAATACATATAATAAATATATACGCTAAACTACATTAAAATTTAGCTACTTTTGTGTGTTAGCGAGATATTCTTGTGAATGGATACACTACACTTATACACTATCGCGTTTATAATATTAGTAGGAACATATAGCAAAAAAATATTTTATTTTTGTGATTTACATTTCGGACTAAAGGGCTATTTTCAAAATATCTCTAATCTCAAGTATTCCAGGAACGATTTAAATAATCAGAAGCAAAGAATATAAATACTCTTTAACAAGAGATCAGAAGTTAAATATATTTCTCATATTTACAAGAACAGATAAATAATAATCATTTGACAGTGACAAATGTCAAAAGATTAAGATGTCTTTCAAAGTCTCGTCTTGCATAATCTAATCAAGTACTATTGCGATATCGATGCATCATTTGCATTATACCTACTATTTGAATAGGTCTATAGATACTTATCTAGGTGATATTGTTCAACCAACTTAAATAACGAAGTGGTTCTACTTTCAGCAGTTGCTTCACTGTAACATCATTAACACCTTTGTTAAACTTATTACAAATAAAAAAAACGGGTTGCACACCGGGAGTGCCGACAGAAGTGAAAACTTGAATATTAAAGTAGTGCAATTCTGATAATAATATCTTGGAATGGTTAGGGAATAATTTTCACGAATTGCATTAATTATCAGTATGAAAGTACTATCATGTGTTAGAATACAATATTCATTTATTGCGCTATCGTACACAAACATGACAACACTAACATTCGCGCAAGCACCTTGCGCCGTCTTATTTGCCCAAGCGCCCTGCACCGTCTTACGAATTTTCGTCTTACGAAATTTAAGGTCACGTGTCCTGCGCGAGTTTACAAGTTTTTACCCATTCTAAAAAAATTGCGCAACGCCGCTAAAGAAATTTTCATTTCAAAAATCCTTTTCTATGTCAAAACACTCCACCTTCTGAGACTAGACGTCAGTCCTCTACTCCATATAACGTTACCAGATGTCTGACATACATCTTGATTTTCCCAATGATTTGTTTTAATGTCCAGTCGTAAAAAGAGTCCCAAGAAAATAGTATAAATCAACAACAACTTGACAAAATACACAATTTGAATCTATCATAAGTAAATTATATGATGGTGTAGTATGTTGTATTTATTGAAATAAACTTAATAAAACATCTAGACACAGAAATGCAAATATCCAGATGTTCATCACATGAATGTCTGCCCCCGTCAGAAATCGAACCCAAGGTTGGTTGTTGGCCCAAACCCAGTCTTCCACAAATAGGGCGACAACACCCCTTGTGGACAATCGAGGCTAAGAGGTATTAGGGGCCCAAAAAAAGGGGGCTAGAGCGTGACGTTATACTCTAACTACTTCTTATTTTAAATTTCACTGAAATTAAAATCTAACTACACAACATCTATATCTACATCTATTACTGATCTAATGTACTAATGTGTAACGTAAATTCTACGATAAAATAGGGCAATAATCTTGAGTAAAAGACATGCATAGCATTATAAAGTTGCATTATTATTGCTCTCTCTGCTAAGAAAAAACGGGTTCCAAATATATTTTTAATTAAACTCTAAGCGATACTTCTGTGTTACTGATCTTTAAAGATGAAAAAAAAAAAACATACAGGTTGTGTTATGCTGATTTTCCAAGAAGCCATTAGATGAAATAAGTTTGGGAACTTCAGCCCTGAACTAACCCTTCGACCAAGAAAAATTAGAAGTGTTTTAGCTGAATTAATTATTAATAGATCGAACTACGATGTCACCTGTATAAATTTTTAATATTTTTTAGTATATTCCAAGAATCTAAATTGTTAGATTCTTTATTGTCAAATTCATGCATGTAGCGGTAAAAATATAAGTCTTGTTTTTGAAATGTATAATCAAACGATGTATTATAGGGATCTCATAACTTGTTATAATCTTAAAATTATTTTTTAATAGACACCCGACACACCTTCCCTCTCTTTAAAAGTTATTATGCCACAGGCATACACACATACTTACACATACTTGCGACACTTCTGTTTTTGATGTGTTTAAAAAAAATTGCAAAGATTATGAAACACCGTACCGTAACGTTTGAAGTATGATTATCCCCAGTTCCTTAATCAGGTAATTGTCTTTAAGTCGTCGTCATAAAAAAATATGAACAGAGAGATATTAAAGAGGAATCTAACAAGTCCACACTCGCTGTATATACCAGTAGGCATCTCTGAATGATGTCTCCTACGAGGGTCAAACTGAAAGTTCTTAGAAAATCAAAAACTAAGCATTCTAGCAAGTTATTAGTTTTATTATAACTTTTCAAAATAGCGTCCATTTACATCAATACATCGCTGCATTCGATGGAACCATTGAGAAAAGCACCTTGCCCACTCGGCCTTAGGGGTCTCTTCGACGGCGTTTTGAAACGCAGCCACTGCTTCTTCGGCGTCCATAAAATGTTTTCCTCGAAGTTTTTCTTTTATTTTCGGGAATAAATAAAAATCGCAGGGTACGAGGTCGGGGCTATACGGCGAGTGACCCAGTAATTCCACGTCTGGGGTCGCCAAATAGTCGATCGTTTGCCTGGGGGTGTGCGACGAGGCATTGTCGTGATGAAGGAGGATCCTGCTGCGAGGTCGTTTCTCTCGAACTTTTTCCAAGACAAGTGGCAAACAGTTGTTAGTGTACCACTCTGCATTAACCGTTTTCTGATCCTCTAAGACAACTGTCGCGTAATGACCTGTCTTTCCGAAGAACGAGGCCACCATCTTTTTTCCAACACTTCGACCTTTCTTCACTTTAGTTGGCAACTCTTCGGAAGGAAACACCCACTGAGCAGACTGTCTTTTGGTTTCCG
The DNA here is from genome assembly GCA_002245505.1 of Calephelis nemesis. Taxonomy (NCBI): domain Eukaryota; kingdom Metazoa; phylum Arthropoda; class Insecta; order Lepidoptera; family Riodinidae; genus Calephelis; species Calephelis nemesis. The sequence continues at coordinate 2,670 of NJDD01004787.1, read as the reverse complement.
GATCATAACAGTAAATCCAGCTCTCGTCACCCGTTAGTATGTCGAACACAGCATTTGAGTCACCTCCGTTAAATTTTTGGATCATTTCTCGGCACCAATCAACACGGCGGAGTTTTTGAGCCTCGGTCAAATTATGCGGTATCCAGCGGGCACAAAGCTTCCTGACCGCTAAATGTTCATGGAGGATTTTGTTCACTTGACTCATACCTATGCCTAGACTTGTCCGAATCTGCTGAGAGGTCACTCTTTTGTCAGTCTCTATCATACGCCGCACAACACTGATATTGTCTTCAGTCGTCGCTGTATAAGGCCGTCCCTCACGCAAATCATCGGTGAGATTAGTTCGACCACGTTTGAATGCATTAAACCAGTTGTAAACTGTGGCACGAGATGGGGCTTCATCGTGTAAAGCCAATCGAAGTCTAACATAACTTTCTTGTTGACTTATATGACATCGAAAGTCATAAAAAATCATTGCACGAAAATTTTGTCGGCTTAAATTCATTCTGACGTGCACAGACAATTTTCAATTTGCCGCCACATCGTAAAACAAATTACAAATGAATGAAATGTATACTCAATATTATTGGTAAAGAGTTCTATTTTCAAAATTTAAACTTATTTTTTTAATATCAACTTTTTCTGTCGGGTAGGCATCAAGACACACGCCTTTCAAGTGTGCTCTGAGTTATAATTTTAAATTAATTAGCAGATAGTTACTTACAGTTATATGTATTAATCTTTTGAGCACTTAAGCACAACAACAATCATTTTTCCTATCAAGTTTCACTGCCAGTCATAACTATGGATTTATCACTAGAGATGGCATCTAACCTTGAAGAGGTCACGCAATTTTTTGCCTCTAAAATGGCTGAATATGATGAGAAAATAATGAAATTATCTTCTTCAGTTCCTGCTGCTGATCTTAATTCACTGGCACAAGATTTTTCCAACTTCAAAGCTCTTTTTTGGAAAGCCTTATCTTTACTGAAAAATCAGTCACAATTTCTATCACTTGGTTTAGAAAGACACGAGGCATTCCTAAGAAGAAAGGTGCTACTGTTACATGGAATATCAGAAGATCAACACGAAGTTCTCCTCAGTAAGGTTTCAAACATTTTTTGCAACCAGATGGGTCTAATCGAATTTTCGTCAAATTCCATTGAAAGCTGTCATCGTCTTGGTGTTCGCAAAGGTAAACACAGGCCTGTTCTAATAAGATTTCATGACATCCAGAATAGAGATTTGATATGGGGTAATAAAACAGGTTTAAAAGGGTCTGGTTTGACTGTTTCGGAGTTTTTGACCAAAGCAAGACATCAAATATTCTTGGCAGCTCGCAAGCATTTTGGTGTAAATAGGTGTTGGTCAACAAACAGTAAGGTTATTATTTTGCTTCCTGATAAGAGCCGTGCAAAAATTGAACAATTGATCGATCTTCAAAAACTGATGACCCAATACCCAGCTCAAGTAACCGTGGCCGACATTGCTAAACCACCGTCCTCAACCGTTGCAAATGAAACCCATATTACGAAGACTCCTCGCAAACCAAGACGTAAAACATAATTTTAATTTAATTTATTTGTTCAAAATAACGGTGTTAACGGTTTTACTTTTGTTTTTTTATGTAAATTTAGCTTTTAACATTTTGATAAACAGGGCGGGTTGGTAGATTATTTTAAATCTGTACAATCAAATTTATTCTTTACTTTTACATGTTTCTTTTTATGTTTCGTACACACAAGTATTGTACCTATCTTAAGTAACTTATTCTTATTTCTAATAATTCATTTGCACAAAATACGATGTGACTTGTTGTTGTAATTTATGATCAAAGAGAATATAATCACTACGTTTTAAGAGACGGGACTTAGTACTTTAAAAAAACAATCACTTTACATCGCACTACGTTAGCAACAAAACGTCACGTAAATGTCAGTTTTGACGAAAGTACGAATTTCACAGATAAAATACAGCTGCTGGGCAATATATTAATTTTTATCGATATCGATAAAATATAGGCCATAGGTACCGGTGTTATATAAAAATTAAACCAATACAAATTTATTTTATCCCTATTAGATCAGATCAGTGTTCACATTTAAATCCAACGTACACTGGATAGTAATTAATTAAATTAAAATAAATCAATAAATTAGAAATAGTAAACAAATGCCACGTTGGACAAACATGAACACAAAAAGACAAAAGGAAAATAAAAGACTTTTTACCGTGCATATTTTTTTATAAACAAAGAAATAAAGATAAACTGATTATTGTAATATATTGTGTACATTTGATAAAAATATTAATAGTAAGTGTAATAAATTGTAAAGTGTAAAGATTTTTAATTTAATTTCCTTAATATATATACAAACTTGTCTCGTGTTGGTCTGGTGTATTTAAATATAATAGGTTGTCATTCTGATAAGCATATTAAGCTCATAAAAGGTAAGCATAACCTTAAAATCTCATAGTTTACAAAATCTCTAGCCCTCTTATTAAAAAATGTGAACTAACGTACTCCAAGCTTGAAACTAAAATTATCATCTTTATTATACTGTTATACAGACTATAACATAAAGTTAATTTACCCTGTTATTAATTTGCTTGAATGAGGATTTAACACCTTACCCATTCCTGTCGCAATAACGTCAGTGCCAAACACAA
>NJDD01004783.1:198022-210747 GCA_002245505.1 Calephelis nemesis | reverse complement strand
CCTTTTCATTGTAATAGCCCACAAGCATCCTCTGCACACTATTGTGATTTATAATATAGAATCAATACAAAAAAAACAATGTCAATCGCCTCTGCGGTCTAACGGTTCAGGTGTTGAACTCAACTGCATGGGGTCCCGGGTTCGAATCCCAGGTCGGGCAACAAAAAGAAAATTTCGTTTTTACTATTTTCTAACAAAAAAAAAGTTGCTCGGGATTGGATATATGCTTGCCATCTATCACGTTATGGGACTTATGCCCGATTTCACCAAGAGGCCCTATACTTTGAACCTTTGAACGTTACTTACGGGACTGTTTCAATATAAAACCGTCCCCTAAAACACGTTTCCTAGGTAGGTAGGTAGGTAGGTAGGTAGGTTTCCTAAATACCTATATAGGGCTATTGGTGAAATCGGGCATTAGTGTCTTCGGCTAGTCGTGTGTACCCTGTTGGTGCCTCTGCCTACCTCTTCGGGGATATGGGCGTGAAGATACTTTACTTTAAACAATGTCAAATTATCAATATCAAGGTCTTATGACAAAACTAGCTGTTGCCCGCGGCTTTACCCGCGTGGTTAATGGTCCCATAGGAAAAATTTTACGATATAAAATCTATCCTATGTTTTAATCTAAGCTACCCTCTATGTGAGCCAAATTTCATGAAAATCGGTTAAGCGGTTTTTGAGTGAAGAAGTAACAAACAAACATACAAACTTTCGCATTTATAATATTGATAGGATAAATTTATTTAGGGATTTTTGGTGAATAAGCGTTACAATTTTGCAATGCATCGTTAAACTGGCATCTTTTGTGCCATGAATCATGATACAGCTGACAAGTTTACAGAAATATCTTTGCAATAATACAGTACATAGCTGTTTTAGTTCCATGCATGAGTTTTAAAATTGACCTCTTGTCTGAAAGCTCAATCTAATCACTAATATTTTCCCTAAAAAAGTGACTAGACTTACCCTCTTTGCTGTGCATATAACACTGTTTTATTTTACTAATGAATACTACATCAATTTAAGTTTGATATTCGAAGCAGAAGAGATACCTATGTCAAACCAGTAGTAACTCAATTTGTTCCCTCCACTAACGTGGAACTGACGAGCTAGTATAATTTGTGAAGATGGACTCTGATTTGCAGAATAGATCATCTGCCTTCCTGCCAGGCAGCTCGTAAAAGCCGAGCATAGGCTTACTTTCACTAACACCGTGACATCTGACTAGGTAGTAGTAGACTACAGGCCCATGCCAAAAATATATGGGTCATATGAACCACCAGGTGACGTATATAGGACGATATAAGAGCATTAAATAATAAGATTCAGCCATAGTGCTAAAGTGACCTGAAGTGAAGAAGAGTGCTAAAATAAGTGACCAAAACGGACTTACTCTACCTGCACTTTTGAATTCTCACCTGCACTCAGTTGGACAGCTTACAGGCATAGTGCTGAATCTTATTATTTAATGCTCTTATATCGTCCTATATACGTCACCTGGTGGTTCATATGACCCATATATTTTTGGCATGGGCCTATAGTCTATAGAGTTTCGCAGCGACTCATCCGGTTTGGCACCACCGCCTTACCTATTCCTGCCGCCATAACGTCATAACGTGTTCCGGTTTAAAGGGTAAGGTAGCCGGTAAACTTACTTTTGCTTAAGGCCTAACATCCCGGCTTCAGGTTGGCAACGCACCATTACCACCTTTGGTGTCTCTAGGCGGAGTGAATTTCTGACAATCAGGAAATCCGTCTGCTTGTTTGCCTTCCAATAACATAAAAAAACTTGTTTTTTGGCACAGGTTGATAATAACACTTTCTAAATTGGTAGACTTTTATTAAAGCAGTGGTTCAAGTTATAATTCATGGACAAAACCCAACACAACTTTTAAAATAAAGTCGAGTTAATTACACTATTTATAACTCAAGAACGGGTGAACTGATTTGGCTGCAAATTAATGAGGAGGTAGCTTCGAATCAGGAGAAGGACATAGGATTGTTTGTATCCCGTTGGACTGTAAGGAAACCAGGAAAAACAGCATTTTCATTTTTTCCATACAAACTGAACGGGTGGAACAAAGTTTGCTAAAATAGCTAGTCTATATATAAAAACTAACTGCCCGTTCCGGCTTCGCTCGGATGATAATTTTTTTTAACATAAATTGAGATATAAGCTATCCTATCTCTCAAGTTGGATCGAACTGCACATGGTGTGCGAATTTTATTGTAATCAGTTTAGTGGTTTAGGAGTCTACTGAGGACAAACATTGTGACACGAGATTTATATATGTTAAGATCAATGCTACTTTTTGTTGTAAATTTATAACTCAAAAATGGGTTTACGTCTGCGAACCAAATGTTTAGACTTTGTTCGGACTATTTAGTAGATAGTTTATGAAATTTAAATAAAATCAGTCAAGACCCACTCGACCTTTTTACTTTTTTTTAATAAATTAATTCAATAAGGTGCGGAAAGTTTTGTGAATTGGGATTGTGCTGTCATATAAAAACTTTTTCAGTTGTTTTTTTCCTTTTTTTTGTTTTGTTGTGTTATGTATGTCATTCATGCGGTCATATACGTAGCGAAGCACGTACCGGGCCGCTAGTATTATATAAAAGTCTAAGCAAACTTACATGTCTAAGTAAGCAGTCAAGTCAAGTAGCAGCGTAACGACGTATAGTGCGGGCCACTGCAGCACGAAGTAGGTATATCCGGGGAACACGCACGCGGACACCAGCGCGCAACTCGCACGGATCCATTCCGCCCGCACTAGGTATACGCTGTCTGGACGGATGGTGTATCGCGGGAATATGTACCTGGTGAATAAGCTGTCTGAAGGTGGCTCTTTACGGTACGTGATATCATCAATCAAAATTTCGGGCATGAGCCATGTGTATTGTCTTCCCTTAGTGGTAATGAAAGCCCGGTGAAGTTGTAAAAACCGCGAGGTTGGCAACACATTAGTCATTCCAAAAAAAAAAGTGGTAATAATGTGCGATGAGTTGGTATCACTCAATATTCTCTTATCGAGTCTTAAGCGGTATACCCTCCACAAAGATACAAATCTATAATAATTATCTGACTTGAGATTGAAAATCTGATCGCCTAGTTGGTCGAGTGGCTAGCGTACACGCCTAACTACACCGACTAACCGCGAGTCTCGGGTTCGATTCCCGGCGGGGGCAGGCATTTGTGTGATGAACATTTAGATGTCTGCATTTCCGGGTCTGGGTGTTTATTAAATTTATTCTAATACCTATTTAAGTAATTATATGTATTAGAATCGTTGACTAACACCCATAACACAAGCATATAATTTGCTTACTTTGGGGTTAGATTTAATTTGTGTAACTTGTCTAGGGATATTTATTTATTATTACTATCATTATCTATGAAAATCTCATTTTAACACCATATGATCTCCATTTATGAGAATGAGAAAGTTAGCATAACTAGAGAAGTATGAACTTCGCTGCAAGTTAAAATACAAATAAATACATTATATTATGTGAAATACAAATTCTTCAAATTCTTTGCTTGCTACTTTCTTCGTTATTCGTTTCTTTCTTTTCAGAGTATTCAGTCTTTACTAATACCTTCTCCAAATTTAAAACATTACTACTTCGTTATAGTATATATATATATAAGCAAAATATATTTGATATTTTCTATCGTCGGCGCTTGGTAAAACTTCCAAATATTTATATTTTTAAATGAAGAAACACTTGTACTGTTTTACGTATCACTTATAATTTATTATTTTATAAATAGCCTACCGGTTTCGCTTAATTAATAAGTTGAATAAAATGGCTGTGGTAATATTTGAGGTACAAACTACTTCCAATCTGTAACTTATAAAGCTTACAAATATCTCTATATATATCTCAATAATTGTTTTACCTCAAGACGGAGAAAAATCCCAATCTATGAAAGGGGTGTAGAAATACATAGTCCGGTTCATGTTTCCTTGGCAGTTGAAAGACTTCCATAGCCGGTGCCGCTTCAGGCGGATGGTAGTGTGTGAATGGCTCGTATTTGTTCTTGAGGCGAAGGTATTCCTTTAATGTTTAATTTAAAATTGATTTTTGCATAATTATTTACGAAGCAATTGTATTCAATACTAAAATCATAGCTATGTTTATTCGTTAGATTTATTCAGAAAAATAATAATTGAGAAAGATTATTAAGACGCTTCTAAGCACATTTTTTTCTGTTACTGCATTATTTTCGTTCAAATTGATTTTTGCCTAATTATTTACAAATCAATTGTATTCAACAATAAAGTCATAGGGGCTGTGTTTATTTATTAGATGTATTTCAGATAAATAGCCATTGAGACAGGTTATTAGGACGCTTCTAAAGACAATTTTTTTCTGTTACTGCATATACGTATCACACATTTATAAATCTAGTTTTCATGGACTAACTTAAAATTAAAGGTTCATTCATAAAAAAGGTCGAGTGGGGGAATTAACTACGAAAGTATAAATAAAAAAATTAATAAATTCACATCAACGAAACTCCATGTGCAGGATGTTTTTAAATTTAAAGTAAAACTTCAAAATAGTAAAAAGTACGAGTTCTCGTGAACACTAATTATGGTGCTTGTCCAACTGGATATCTATACATAGTATAAAGCAAAGTCGCTTTCCGCGTCTGTCTGTATGTATGTATGCTTATATCTTTAAAACTACGCAACGGATTTTGATGCGGTTTTTTTCAATAGGTAGAGTGATTCAAGAGGAAGGTTTATATGTATAATAACATGCTTCATGTATTAGAAAACCACTGATAATTTCAAAATTTCTAATGCGAAGTCGTAAATAAACAAATTTTTTTGCGCTTGCATTGCAAACGCTGGCTGAACTCTACGAGATAGATCACAATAATGTACTAAGTATTGTTTACCCTAAAAAGGTCTACAAAAAAGTTCGCGATGGTATATGTTTATCTCTTAGGGATAACTTACAATAACCAATTTTTATCCTTTACTTTTTACGAAAAATAATGGCTCATTTACGAACCGATTTAAAGCAATACAACATTAATCTTTATCTAATTAAGTATCTTAAACAAGTTTTACATTTAATATAGAACAATATAGCCCTTTACAGTATGTAAATTAAACGAATAGTTTCGGAGATATTACAGGTTTAAAATATAGGGACATCGCGGTTGCGGCGGTACCGGCTGGCCGCGGTGCGTGCGCGACGAAGCACGCGCCTTTTTCATAAGACTGTAATTTACAGCGATCGCACGCATTTGTCGGAGCTCCCTAGCGAGGAAAATAACAAACTTAATAAAAACATGCTTTTCAGCGGTACATTTTTTATCTTAATTGTATTTACATTCGTAATTTAATAATCCACACTAATATTATAAAGTTTGTATGCAAAAGTAACTCTGTCTGTCTGTCTGTTACGTTTTCACGCTTAAACCACCCTACCGATTTTGTTGAAATTTGGTATGTAGATAGTTAGCATTCATAAAAAGAACATAGGCATATTTTTTTTTGGAAATTCAACGCCTTAATGGGTTAAAAGGGGTGGCAAAGTATGTATGAGAAAAATATTTTTATTGCACATTTTTGCATGAAACTTTGAGTTAATGCTTTTTAGTACAAATGATGAAACACGTAGTTCATGATTTTCCGAAATTCATCCCCACTGGGTGTTAAAGTAAAAGTATCTAAGTTTGTTTGGGAAATTTAATTCTATTGAAATATTTTGTGTCACACTGAAATAATGCTCTGCAATACAAATTATGAGATACATATCTAAGCGTTTTTTGAAAATCAACCCCTATGCGGGTGAACGAGTGTGGCACAATTTGCGTAGAAAAAATATTTAACAGTAATTTTTACCATACGTCCATAACAATGAACCACGTACATCAGTTTATCATTAACGAAAAACACACAAAGAAATTATGATATATATAGTAGCAAAATTGTTTAAAAATCCCTACTTCCCTACTAATAATATAAATACGAAAGTAACTCTGTCTATTACGCTTTCACCCTTAAACAAGTAAACCTCTTTGCGTAAAGTAAAAAAAACCTTTAAAAGTAAACAGTAAATTTTTATTTGTTTTTTTTGTTTCCCGGACCGGAAATAGAACCCAACTCAAGAAGTGATTCCGAAGACGGACAGTTAGACCTCAGATACGATACGTATATTTCTAAAATTTCAAAAAAAACTGTTAGAGATTTCCATAACTTGCTATACAGTTTAATTTGACAGGATTTGCTGAAGTGTAGATAAAACTGTAAACACAATAATGTATTTCTACTATTTATCTGAGGTGAAATTAGAAAAGAGAAAGTGTATGTTCAGTTTTGTCGGCAAAAATGCTGAATTGATTTTAATATTTACAAAAAAATAGATGAAACTTTGGACAGCGACATAGGCTACATTTTATCTTTAAAAATTTTACGAGCAGTGTTGGAGAGCTAAATATCAAGTTAGTAGACTTCGCGGGCGAAGCCGCGGGTAACAGCTAGTAATGTTAATATAATGTTAAGTCTCTTGTGTACGTTAACCAACTAAATCAATTCGGAAATAGCAGAGTGGCGAGATTTATTTCGTGCTCATAAATTTGGTAGCAGATTTCTGCGATAGATCGTTGGGATTTGTATCTAACTAATTATTTTTCCTTACATTTTTTCCTTGGTATAGCCCAAATATGCAATAGACCTTAAAGACTAGACTATATTGTTTTCTAATATCAATAGGGTTCCCGCGAGAGAGCTTAATAATTTCAATAAATAGACGAAAGACTAGTAATGCCCTTTTCTATAATGAACGAAACATAATCCGTAATTTTAAACATTCGTTCCTTGCTCAAAAGTAACGGCGTTACTTATATTTTTAAAATATGTTCCGAGTTAACTGTCACAAACAAGCAACCGTTGTTAGTAATCTCACTAATCGTACATAAGAATAGTACCTAAAAGTAAAATTGTTATTTTATTAAAATTCTTAACACCGTAAAAAAAATGTGTCACTCACTGGCTGTTTCTTAGAGAATTCAATAGCGTCTTTAATCTTTGGGATCTCAAACGCATTTAGTAGATATTTCCTGGATATTGACAATACTTGCACATGAGTCGCTGCCCGTATTGTGTAAAAAGAGGGAATACCTGAAAAGACCAGAAAGTACATTAATAAGTGAATATATTCACTACCAAGATGTAAATTTAATAAGTAATATTCTGACAAGACCATTAAAAATAAAACTTAAAGATATTCTTGCTTTTAAGCTATTGCATAGCTTCTATCGAGGGCTTTGAGCGTGGAGACCCGGAAATTCCGAAACGAAAATAACCTAACGCCTCCCACTCCGACCGGCACTGGTTTTGTCATTTGCTGTATAAGCGTTATCGTGCGTTTTTTGGATTTTGATTTGATCGTGGAATGTCAACCTAGGTCTTCCCGGGTAATTCCCCTCTTCGCCCAGAAATCTGGTGACTCATACCTGTTTATGCAATAGCTTTACCGCGGCAGTCTCCGAGTGCCACACGTCTTTTTTAATATCCACGCGTTCAATCATGTTCTATAATGTTTCTCTATGGGATAAGACAGCGAAACAGTAACTGGTAAGTCGATGAATCCTTCCCGCCAAGTTGCTAACAACACCCTTTTGACATATGTTCGCGTTTTACGAGTTACCAAGTATAGAGAAAGATAGTCAATGCAACTCACGGGACCTGAACCCACACTGGAAAATAGTTCTATTAATATTCAACTATCGAGAAACATTTGGCCCAAAATTGACCGAACGGTACTTATGACATTGTTGTTATCTGGATGGGATACTTCGTCGATACTTCTCACAAGAACACTACATTATCAATGAGAAATACTCGTAAATATTTTTGAGTTCGAATTTTTTTAGTCGTCTACTAGGTGTTTTAGTTTTTAAATAAAAACCCATAACAGTTTTTATCATTGGGTCTCTTGTTTAGTATTCATTCAAAAACTTTGTAACACTCCAAAACTCGTCCCATGCATTGTTTAGTTACGACTCCGAAAAAAATCTCAAAATCAACTGTCTCACTTATGGCGTAGAACTTAGGTACTCTTTTCAGGGTTTTAATAATAAAGCAAGAGTCACTTAGTATGTGCTACTTGGTTATTCTGGATCTAATAGTGTTTTTAGTATAGACATCAATATGTCAAACTCTAAAACATGAAAATTTGAGGACTTTAAATAAAGAACTTACCTACTTATTAAAAGTCAGCAAAGCAGCCGTGAGGATTAAATTTAATTTGATTACAAAATTAAACAATTTGTGAGTTCTTATCCAAAAACACATAGAATTATCTGATTCTTACATTAGTATTTTATTTTTAACGTAATGGGGATTAATGAACTTTTTAGTTCACAAATCCCCATTGTAAGCTGTAATTGTCGTTAACGGGGATTAATGAACAAAAAGTTCGATAATCCCCGTTGATGGGGATTGTCAACGGGGATTAGTGGAATAACCCAAACCAATGCAGTTGCTTGTAGGTGTCAAAAATTACTTAGATGTGGTTTAGAGCTCGTCTTATAACAAGGGATCGAGGGGTGTAAATCTAGGTCTCCCCGGGTACCTACTTCTGTCCATATTCTCATTGTACATTAACGTTGTCAATCTTTCATCTGTCATTCTTTTCACATGACCGAACCAACAAAGAGTGACCTTCCTAATTTTAATATCAACACTTTATATCAATCCCACTCTGCTAAATCTCTCTGTTGCAAATGTAATCACTGAGCGTAACTGCATAGACTTTTTGTAGCACTCTCATTTCAATCCCATTTATGATATTTTCATGCTTTTTTTTTGACATAAGTACCCAACAATCTCCCATACAGAAACACATAAAACAAAAATCTATCGACTTACGTAACAAACATTGCAGGACGCCATAATGACTTTTCACTTCCAGTTTACGAACAACATCTTTTGTTATTGGACTAAGCATCTAAAACATATATTTTTTCAGCAAATCTATATATCAAAAATACGTGATGCCAAAACTTTGGACCCTTTTTTACGCGGATTTTTTTCGGTTTTAATTGCGCGGACGCAGGAGCATAAAATTTGGCACACTTATAGTTTATGTGTAGGAGAAGTGCAGAACGCTAATGTTTTTCAATAACAATGCTTATAAAGTACATCAAATCAATAAATAAAACATTGCCCACACTAACATGCACGTGACACACATACAAACAAATATATTTATGATAACGATAAAAGATCACAGATGGCGCACTAAAAAGTTTGGAAACAAAGTAGTTGATCTTGAGAAATGAAGATGGCATTCTTATCAACAAGATATTAAAATTTATTATCGTCGAATTTCGGCCAATGGGCGACCACCTGTAAGAATAAATACAGGTCGTTTAAAATCAAAAATGTTAATGTTTTAAATGGGTTAAGTTTAGCGGATACTCTATCCTCCTTACTGAATCACGTTAATGACAAGCTTAGCACGTCCCTAATGATACATTAGCAGACGTTATGGTGGTAAGAATAGAGAAGACGGTAATGCCTACCAATCCGGCTAAGTTGTCGCAAAGTTCTACTAATAAAATAAAACACTTTTCTCTTAAGAACTAATAAGAAACAGAATTTAGCTACAATCTGCAAAAGAGCAAAAGGCCAATGCGAGTTAAAGAGTTAGTCTGTTCATAACGCCTAGGGAAAAACAATAATTGACAGTAAGTATTACGATAGTGCAGAACGAAATAAACATATTAGAACGTATTAATATATAGGAAATGTTCTAATTTACGCAGTAAATGCGGTTCGTGGTAAAAGGTGAAGCTCACTATTTAGTAAGTCAGGTCGTCTTCATTTAGAGTTGTCAAACCTTTTTTAATAGGATATAAGTTGTGACACAGGACGGGGGCCTCATTCCTTTATTTTGATTCTGGGTAACTTTTACTAACTGGTACTGCTAGTTAACTAACATTATTATAATATTTTAATTACTCATAAATGACATGTAATATTAATAAATTATCTCTCTGTTAATTTTAAATTTATTAAATAAAATGAATATAGAAAGAAAGATATTTATAGAAATTTCCATAACTACCGCAAAGTCAAACCATAAGTGTACAGAAAAATAATTCCGTATTTTTTAAGCGATTCAAGAAATGTCGATTAGTCCTGTTTTGCTCTTAAAAGTCAATGGCCGATTTTTGCTATGCATTTGAACAGACTATCGCAGAAACTGTCAAATCAACAAGTTAATTATCACCGTGTTGGTGCGGGCTTCTTTGTAGAATAGACCATCTGCCTTCCTGCCAGGCAGCTCGTAAAAGGCGAACTTTGCCTTATTGTCACTAACACCGTGACATCCTACTAGGTGGTAGAGTTTCGCAGCGACTCACCCGGATTGGTACCACCACCTTACCTATTCCTGCCGTCATAGCGTCATTACGTGTTCCGGTTCGGAAGGTAAGGAAGCCGGTAAAATTTACTTTTGCTCTAGGCCTAACATTCCGGCCTCAGGTTGGCAACGCACCATTACCACCTTTGGTGTAATGCCTAGAGAGGCGGCGTGAATTTCTTATCATCAGGAAATCCATCTGCTTGTTTGCCTTTCAATATTTAATAATTTAAAAAAAAGCTTTTTACTCACTTCACAAATTCCTCGTTTGATAATGTACATTTCGTTGCTTAGGTCTCCAGTGTTTAACAATATCTCATTAGGTGACGTGTAGAAGAGTCTAGCTTTTGACGATATATGTTTTAAATCCTCTTTTTGTAAAAACTAAAAATTGTGTGAGATTAAGATTAAGAGAATTGCTTTCAGTTTCAAAAACGAGTCACGAGATACAGCAAGGAACTTATGCAACACTTTCGCGTGTTAGCTTACAGGTGGATACGCAGTCTTAACCTTTTGAAGCGGCTTTTACACCATTGGTTTTTATTTATTGCCTACTTCTATCTTCTCACCTTCAAGAACAGGTTGTCAGGCTAAAAATCATATTCAAATACAATCACAATGACATTTTTTATATAATTTCTTAATAACACTTATACTTTTCCACAATACACTTTAATCCACACTTAGCATTACACTCAAGCCACCGGTTTCTCTTTTTACAGCATCATCAGGGCTTTTACTTTTTAATAGTATTTGATTTTTAGTAGATAGACTAAAGATAAATAAAAATGTCTTAATGTAAGCAAACGAGAACGCAGGGATACCAATGCCAAATTTTTCCAAAATAATGGAAATGTATTTTTATTATAAAAAAAGGTGTGTGTGCTTCAATAAATCGACAAAAGAATGAGATGAATATATATTTGTGTCACTTACTTACACGTCGTTTTTCCGTTGCACCAGTTTCGAAATCACGATACTAAAGAAGTTTCACTTCAATCAAGTGTATCGTGGAAAAGTGCAAGTGCTATTTAGATAGTATGTATAGGTACAATTCCACAAAAAGCTGACGAGAAAGAGTATAAATTCAATTATTTTGTTGGACAGAATGAGGGGTATAGCAAATCCGGAATGGTATATACTCAGTTCAGATGAGTGGTATGGAATAGGATTTTTTTTATTCATTCACTTGACATTGAAACTTTGTCTAACTTCGAAACTTATCACATATCAAAATAAATCACAACTATTCTCTTGTCAAAACGTAATAGGATATTGATTTAAAGTAAAATTCTGACTATAGATTGATTTAGTATTTATCCTCAAGCATCAGTAGCACCAAGGAAGGCAATGTTCTTGATATAAGTCCTAAGCTCAGCAGGGTGGCTCTTGAAGCTCGACTCGATTGGAAATTAGAATCGAGTATAACCTTTTTAATACTCTTGAACACAATACTGGCGAATTATTAGCATTTAGTTACTAGTAAACAATAAACGATTTTATCGGATTCGTTGAATTTAATTGTAAATGAATTTTAAAAGTTCGCTAGCACTATATCCAGAGTGCTGATTACGTATCTCAATTACCAACTCAAAATCGAAAAGTGTACATTAAATAGCTGTCAAATGACGTCATTTGTGTTTGCTATCTCTATTGCATTTCTGTTGATCCCTTAGGGATAGCAAATATAAAACATGTCATTTGACAACTATTTGATGTACACTTATCCATTTTGAGTTGGCAACTGAGAAATATAATCAGCAACCAGAAGTACCTAAAATGACATATACGATTTCGATTTCCAATTCGAATGATATCGAGATTCAAGAGTAGCCCCACTGAAAATACTTTCTTTTGATTCGTTATTTTTATATGTGAAAGGTCTGCGAACGAACCCTCAGCTCTCCTCAGGCTACGAGAAAACTGTGGCCTATGCACCATAGATGTTACAGGGGCATCGTTGTCCTGAGACCGCGATGAAAGGCCTTTTTGCAAGACTACCGGTTACCCTACCCTCCAGACCGGAACATGGCAGAGTCATTATGTCAGAAGGAATAGGTAAGGCGGTAGATCTTTACCCGATCAAGTTTTGCACAGCACTCAGATACCCGTTCAGTCTTAACTATAGTAAAATATCAATCAGTAATCAGTATCAAGTCAGTATTATTTTCATTTATTAACATTTTTTATTATTTCCTAAGTTTATACATTTAGTAAAATAAAAATATTTTATTAAAAATATAAACATAAAAACAGAGTTCCAAAGACGGTGTTCGTACAACTAAACCGTCAGTGGTCAGGGAGACAGACTGAGGAATCTCCGCACA